>JARYHS010014814.1:0-23993 GCA_031002005.1 Vandiemenella viatica
AAAAAAAAAAAAAAAAAATCAAGCAATTCTTGTATTTGTTATCTCGGGACCGGCCGTAACCTAATTTCTTAGAAGTTTCAGATACCAGTATGCCTACTAATGTTAGTTAAGCTTCTCTTTGGTTAGAGCAAGAAAGTGTGTAATTAAAAATGGTTAGGAAGCCTTCAGGAAAAACGTTTAACTTTAATCAAACTACACGCAAAATAATGCATATTGAACAGAAATCGATAGATGCCGAGCGAAGATCGGTCACGCAGGTACTACAGTCGTAATAAGTGTTCGATGTAAATTCTCCAACGACTGTGTTGATAGTTTTGGTTTTCTTGAGATAACAGCAGACGGTGTGTTTGTGTGATGATCTAGTGACCAGTGTGTTCCACTTGCCAGGTCTGCGGTGGACGTGGGGTCGCTGCAGCTGTCTGGCCACGAGGCGGTGGTGCTGGTGCAGGACACCTCAGACAGTGGCTCCCCCAGGCTCCACGCTAGCTGTCTGCTGGTGCTGCTCGCAGCTGTCTTCACCGTCTTCCGGCAGCGCTGAGCGCATCATGCTGCTCCACAATGTTCCTAAAAGAGACTCATAAGTGTAACTCTTCTTTTGTTTGGATTTTTACAGTCATTGATATAGCTTAGTCAGGTTGTATATTTTTTAAAATAAAGATCTTCGATGGAATTCATTTTCCTCTTCCCCGTCATTGCTTCAATGTGTATTTGCTTAGCTCCTGTCAGTTAACTGCAAAGGCATCAAATATGTATGAGTAGGCGTGGTGACAAACACATCAAATCGTTAGAGATTTGATGATGATCAGTACTCATAACGCCAAGAAGCATCATACGCTGATATGGTCCCAATACGCTTTACACAAACAGAAAACACACAAAAATATTTTTTTCTTGGTGCTTTACGCCTGTTTGGCGTCTGTAGAGGCTGGAGAGGGTTCAGCACAAGGCAAGGGAAAGAATTCCGAAAGTGCCTTTAGAAGGGACCATTCCGACATTCACTTCGAGTTAAAACCAGTCAAAAAATGAAATGTTTTCTATCGCGATATACTTGCATCTGTCTTCTGAATATTAAATGGTGTACGTTAACTAAAATATTAACGTTAAGATTTTTTGGTATTTTATAATTAATTTTCACTGAAATAGCAAAATGGTGATTGTAGTTTATTACTTTTCTTTCTGAATGAAATTGAAGTTTGACTGTGACGTATGTAGTATAGTTAGATTTAACAGTAGGGGAGGGTAATTTATAAAATAATATAATTTTTTGAACTACTTGGTAATTGGAATTTTCATGATTGTTTGATTTAATTTAGATTTCATAGATCTTTAATTTAATTTTTGTTCTCCATATACAGAACGAATATTTGAAAAGTCAGCTCTTCAGAAGCTGTCTTGGTCATTGCCTATCTCACACGACATTTGAAACGATGTTTTCTTTTTCGTAATTTCCAAGCTTAAGTGACAGCAATAAAAGTAAGTATCAATTTGATTTCGGCGGTTTGTGTGACTATGTGATTCAAATTCTGGTACATTTTCAGACCTTTGACCAAATCTCTTAACTAAGTTATTTATTTTATGTATGATAACTCCAATATCACGTTTAACTCAACTTTGTCTTTAGCAAGTGAAGGTAGTTGCATTGGTTAACTTGCGAGATGTACGTAAACTATAAAATGCATCATTAAAAATGCACGCAACTGTGACAATTTATCGGTATTCTGTACATCTTGCTCTTAGTAGAAATTTCCTTCAGACACGTATGAAAAAATAATTTTCTTAGAAAAAACATTTTGTCACTCACACCTGACAGATTTTTCTTCTTCTTACGGTTTCGGCCTATTTTGGACCTAAGAAAATAACTGGTTTACAGGTTCATCTTTTCTTTTCCTCCCAGATTTAGTTTCATTTTTTCATTGAGGTTACTTCTTTCTTCATACGAGGTGGCATTGGCTTCTATTTTTTTCCCAGATTTAGTTTCATTTTTTCATTGAGGTTCCTTCTTTCTTCATACGAGGTGGCATTGGCTTCTATTTTTTTTACTTATGGCTTTACGTCTTGTCAACGTCGAGGTCATTAGAGCCGGGATGGAACTGGCAAAAGGAACGGGAGGAAATTCGTCAATGGCCTTTTCAAAGGAATCTGGAATGATATGGGGAGACAACGGAAAACCCAAATCTGGATGCCCGGACGGGGATTCGTCCTCGCGTTCTCCCAAATGCGAGGCCAGAGCGTTTAAGCTTTATACATTGTTGCTGAAACCACCTGAATTTATGAATTTATAAAGTTTAGTTTTAAACACTTTTCGATTCTTGTCTCATCTGGATTGAATCCAACTTTTTCCACATCTTTTCTCGTCTCCTCAGCCAATTTTGTTGTCACCATCAATTTGGTGATGTAAGCCAACTTAATTTTATTGTTTTTTTGTTTTATACCTACCTACTTTCATTCATTCTCATCAGGTGTCCACAAAATTTCAGCATTCTCTTGAGGATTTTGTCTGTAATTTTTTCCATATACTTAAATAGATCTTATTTCTTCCGCTTCCACCAAGTCATTAAAGAAGACAAGTAAATTTTCTTCCGCTGAGTTTCAAGGTTTCCCGTGACATTGTGGAAACAGTCTCGGTCATCCGTCCGCTACGGCACGTTCCCAGTTACGGTCTGTTACGCTCAAGGGCACATTAAGACTGACAGACATTTTAAAATGCGGGCACAAGGTCAGGAAGGCGAATGTTTTTTAAGGCTGAAAGATAAACAGTAACACGGTATGCGCAAAAGGCGTCGATATACAGGGTGATAATTATTGAACTATATGAAATGAAACCATTGTAACTTCTGAACAGTTTGCGTGATGAAGTTCAAACTTCGTTGTTGACCGGAGGGCATGATGGGAATTTGATGTGAATATGGTTTGGTTTAGTGACAAAACGCACTTTCAATTGGATGGGTTCATCAATAAGCAAAACTGGCGCATTTGGGAGACTGATAATCCGTATTTCGCGATCAAGAATCTCTCCACACTCAACGGGTGACTGTGTGCTGTGCAATGTACAGTGGCGGAATAATCTGTCCGATATTCTTTGACGGCACGGTGACTTCAAACGATACGTATGTTTTGGAGAATGGTTTCATCCCCATTATCCAAAGTGACCCTGATTTTGACAAGATGTGGTTCATGCAAGATGTAGCTCTCCCACCGGAACAAGAAAGTGTTTTTGTCCTGAAGGAGCACTTTGGGAAACGCATTCTGGCTCTGGGGTACCCAGAGGCTATTGGAATGGGACTCGCATGGCTGCCATATTCTCCGGATCTGAATACATGTGACTCATTTTTGTGGGGCTATATTAAAGACAATGTGTACAGAAGTAACCCAGAAACAATTGCTGAGCTGAAAACTGCCGTTAAGGAGGTCAGAGACAGCGTCGATATTCCAACACTTCAGCGGGTCATGCAGAAGTTTGCTATTCTTCTGCGCCACATCATAGCCAATGATAGCAGCCATATCGAACGTATCATAACCTAAATGCGAATATCAGTAGTGACGTTTACATGTAGAATAAAGTTTGTGCACTTAGTTGTTTTTAAATAATTTATGTTTTATTTCATATAGTTCAATAATTGTTACCCAGCAATTTTCATCGCAACCAGGACTCATAAAAGTAACCTTAGCATAAATTTCTTTGATTTCAAGTTATATTTGCTGATGTTATTACAGTAAGAACTTTTATTTTATCGTACAATGTTCACTTACAAACAATAAATATAACACTGTTGCCTATATTATGATAGTGCTTAACGAATAGTCAAAGTTTCGTACACTGTTGATTACTTCACTGCACAGTCTGTTTCATGCCACAAAAATTAATTTATTCGGCGTCCTCGAGAATCTGAGTGTGAAAACGTAATACACGTAATCAAATTCAGCTCAGAAATAACACGCAACATCCTCCGTTTTCTTTTACATCCAGCAGTGAGCCTTGAAGATACAGATGCTCGCACCGAACATGGTTTACTGATTCAGGTTTGCTCTTTACAGAAAAACTGCAGAAGTTATAACCTAAACAGACAAATAATGTAAAAGTAATACAGTAATAGAGACAAGAAAGACTGCCAGTAACCATTAGTATAGCGAGCCAGATGACATGCGAATGATTTGAAAGCTGAACGGTGTATAGAGACATACTTGTACATTTAACATAGGGTGGAACCATCCGAGCAATCTGGGTAGGAGATAAGTCAAAGGACTGGCATAACACAGATCAGTTTTAAAATATAAAGTTAGTATTGTTCTAGGAAGATGTTTAGGCCATACGGAGTTGTTCGCAGCATTATGGGTAACAGTATACATTAATGCGCTTGATTCTCGTTAAGTTCCCCAGTTCAATCTGGCTTAAGGGGTGGTATTGATTGGATAGGTACGTCTTGGAATTATATTAGTGTGCCATACTTAAATGATAACGAAGAATGCCTAATAGAATAACAAACTATGATAACGCTTAATCTCAAATGAACAGAGTATATTTCATTTTGATCCGGTTTCTGAAGCTTAGAAATGTACCATTTTAATACAAAATTGTCTCGTTGAATGTGATTCACACAAACCCATTAGTCGGATTTGATTTAGTTTCGATTAATTTCGATTAATGTATACCCTTCCGGTATAACCGGGTGTGTTTAATTTCGATGTGAAGTGGGAAAAATGAGGAATCTTATATATATATATAAATAGACGTGTGTTTTCCTAAATTTCACTTTCTAGCGACCACTACCTAGCACAGATCAATGGTATTTGTGTGTGGAAGTAGCACAACGTTGGCCGAATGTCGATAGTTGGAAGGATGTGGGAGATTTGATGGTTAAAGTGGTCGATGCAGGGCATTTTCGTATTTCGACCAAAGACATGTGTCTTCTTATATGTCACTCTGCTGCCACAACTACATAGCATAGACCAATGGTGTTTATGTGTGATAGTGGAATCGTGTCTCCTATCGTGTACTATGGTGGTTGGATGTCGGTAGCTAAGGGGGTGTGGGAGATATGGTGGTTAAAAGTGGTCGACCTGCGGCACTTTCATATCTCTACCAAAAACGAATGTGTCATGGTGTATCACTTTACAGCCAAAATTATCTATCGCAGATCACTGGTGTTTGTGTGTGGTAGTAGCACAGATTCACTCGTCGAACACAACGTTGGCCGAATTTCGGTAACTGTCGTAGTGTGGGAGATATGGTGGTTGAAAGTGGCCGATCAAGGATATTTTCGTGTTTCGACCAAAAACATGTGTCTCCGTATATAGCCTCGTATCCACTTGAGCACACTCAGGCGAATGAGCCGCTCATTCATTTGAGCGCGCTCGTTGGAGCGTGCTCAAGGAAAAGGAAATTTTGGTCGAACGAGCTCAGAAAACGCTCGGCTATTGAAGTGTCGTCACGCGTAACTGTGGCCTTTGTTGTTATCCATACGATGTCAAAACAGAGAAGAAAATTACCAAGTTGATGGATTAGAGAAAGTCATCGGCCGAAGAAATTATCTTAATAATTTAATTCGCGAATTGACTTTAGAAGAAGACAATGAGCTATTTCAAAACTTTACGAGATCGATTTCGAACATTTGCTGTCATTAGTTAGACCTCATATTAAAATGCACGATACGCCTATGCGTGAGGCGATCCCACCAGAAGATAAAATTTATAATAACTTTAAGATTCCTAGCCTGAGGAAGTACCTACACTAGCCTGCAGTATATGTTCAAAGTATATAAACAAAGCATCATCCTTTTGTACGGGTAGTCTGTGATGGCACTATTGAGTCACTCCAAAATTATATGAAGGCTGGTACCTATTTATAATTTGTGTTTAGAAATATAGATTTAAAGGTTATTTTTATGTTTTTTTTTTTTTTTTAATTGTGGCATTGGTTTCAAGTTTTTAATAAAAATTGGTAAAACAATAATATTTGCCTGGCACAGAATCAATATGATTTTAGGCACTTAGGATCTGAATTTCGTAACACAAAATTCAATCAAAATCCGTTAAGCTGTGAGAAATACTATTATAAAAGACTTACCACTTCCCGTTATAGAAGTTATCTTCTGTTTTGATCGTTCTCGCCTAAATGGCTTGTTATTTTTTTCTTTACATCATCAATACTAAAGTTTAATATCTCGCTGATTTCACGCCATGCATCTTATTTTTTAGTTCGATTATAATACTGGAGGTATCCCATAACACTCTCTTTGATTCATACGCATCAATTAGAGTTAAGCAAGTTTCATTGTCCCAAGTGCTCGCGCTCATTGTAGAAACCGCCAAATACCGTCCACACAGAGCGCCGAACAAACACTGGCTCGCCTTTGAGCATTCCAAAATACCGACAACCGATCGGCTCGGCCCGAGCACGCTCGCTGTATTTTTGGTGCTTTGTCGTCTGCATCAGGTAATTTTCTCTGGCCGAATAAACTTCCGTTGCCAGTGGCTCAATACGTATCGATGACACCTCGTAAGTACATGCAGTGTTCTCGACCGTTCTTCACTAATACTACCATATTAATACCTACCATAAAAAGTTCTGAAAGACTTAGATCTACACAGAATCTGCAATAAACGACTGAAAGTAGCAAAAAACTAGGATGGTATGATATCGATGTACGTGAGAAATGTTACGTTTTAAGACCGACCGTTCTCAGAACATTACTTCGAACATATAACGTTCCAGATACTGCTTAAACCGTTAACCATAGTTACATTCTGGTTCGTTGCAAGATTTCTTAGTTCCTTGTAGCTCCCTTAATGGTTTGTAACTGGATTTTCAGCCGAAACCGATTCTTCGGCCTCGGTCTCAGTTTCGGCTGAATCCGTAACCGAAAGTTACTCAGACATGTTAAAATTTCTATTGTATACTGAAATTAAGTGTATTTTTACACATATACAGATAATTAGCTCATATTAAATGAAATTTAAAAAATAATTGAAGTATGTAACAAAAATAATCCTTTATTTTTGTTTCATCAACAATTTAACATGAAGAAAAATAATAAACATGTTAAAGACATAATATTGTAAGTAAACTTTGTGAAAAATTAACATTAAAATTTAAAGTGCAGACTCATTATTAATTGATAATTTTAATTGTGTTCACAATATATTTATGACTAGCAGTTACCCGCGACTTCGTCCGCTTGAAAGTATGTTATGGTATAAAATTTTATGTTACTATTCAGAGTACGACCAGCAGAAAAAATTCTCCTTTAGGGTTGAAAATTTGGTCATCCGCTTCCTTGGCTTTTAATCTTCAATGAAAAGCGTTCGTCAAAGCCGGGATGTAGGTAACAAAGATGTAACGCACGCCAAAAGACACGGTTACAAACATTACTCACTTAGGGGGCGTCCATTAATTACGTAAGATGTTTTTACATAATCCCTAACCCCCCGTAGTGAGATCTCCCCCTAAAATGACGTGAGATTTTGACGGGACTTCCCCAACCCTACTACCGACCTTGTAGTTTTTCTTAGATCTTTTTTTTAGCTCTCCTACTTCAGAGAACCCCCCCCCCCCCCTAACCCTAAAGTCGGTATCCTCGTCAATTGTGGATCTTTTTTAGCTATACTGCCCTTCAGGAGTTTCAAATGCTACGTGAGATTTCACCGGATTTCGCCCCCCCCCCACCCCTTTTCACCCCACGTAATTAATGGACGCCCTCTTAGTGGCGTAGACTTCTTGAGCACATTCTGACGTCTTTATAGTCAGAATTCGCAATGGTAACCACATTCTGAACTCCGAATCCACTGTGCACCATGGAATATTAGTAATCATTCTGGTCCAGGCAGTGTAGCAAACTTACCATAACCTTCGTTAATACAGCTCCTTTGAAATCAGTACTATGACTCAAATTTTGATATTTCACACATATTGTGACACAAATTACGAATCGAATTACGGTCTAATACCTGAAATGTCACACTACTTTACGTCCGCAACTGAAGTACAATTTATATTACCTGTTTCGGAGCTATTATTAATATTTTGATACAATTTAAGTACAACGCGATACATGTCACTAAATTGGCCCTCATGAAATCATCTTAAACTACTATAAAGTTTCAGTTGTCATTTTGCTTCAAGCAGTATTTCAACCAAACCACAAAATCCACCAATATTGTTGCTAAAATATCAAGGGTTCTATCAACCGCACATTAATACATTCACTATTTGATTGTTAGTGACATCATGAATTGCGATATAAACTTGACCCATTAATTTCAGACCGTGATACAAAGCAACCGCTAAAATCTGTCTGAAAAATGACCTTTGTAATATGATGGTTGGAAAAGCGAAGTAAATAATAAATTCATGTGGAACTACATCCAGTCACATGAACTATGGCATCAGGATCAGGACAGTTATTAAAATAACGTAATTTAAAAACGTATTCTAAAATGCTCGTAACTTACACTGTACAACGGAAAGTCCAAAATTCAATACAACTCTTACTTTAATGTTGCAAGTCAAGTTTACGTCGCAATACAGTGATTATGTTAGTGCGCGTGTTTTAGTCCAGCTGAAATTCATACTGAAGGTGTATAATAAAATTAATTATGATAATTTATGCTAAGCTAATAAGGAAACCTCATATTGAAACTGTTGCTACAACTCGAAATTAGTTCCGATTCGTTTAATGTGTTTGGTGTGACCCTATCGTTTGATTTTGTAGTGGAAATATCAGCGTAGATAGTGGTTAGGTTGAAATGCTACCTGGACCTGAATATTCTTGTTATAGCATCAGGCAGCTGGAATTTAGTAATTATTAGAGTAATAAATAAGCTGCTTTCATAAGCGCCGTGTTAGTGACGACGTATATCGCTGTGTAAACTACTCCTAACATGGCTTCTCGAAACGAAAAGTTTCTACCTTAGACTATTGAATACATTCGTTTTAAGTGAAGGATTTAATAGTTATTAGCAGAATATTCAACAGTAACCAAAAAACACTTTTTTTTCATAGGCAACTATTTCACTGATTTCAACAGAAAGTTAAGATAAAAACAACACAAAAAATGGTTTGTTATCTTCTATTAAGTTTTAAATTTTGTTAAAAATAATTTATAATGTTACAGAGAATCTATAGCAGAAAAAAAGAAACAAAGGCAATAAACCGAACCGAGGTGGAAACGAAACTGTTTCATATTCATCACGAACATACAAAAACGGCCTCTTCGCGGACGACCATTTTGTCACTTTTGTGCTGGTATACTCTTAGTATTTAATATTTTTTTTTTAAACTTTGATTTTTAACATATATTATGAAGCATATATTAGGCTTATGAACGGAATTACGGTGTGATACCTGAGGTGTTATGCCATTTCATGTATGCAACTGAAGAATCCTCTTCCTGAACTTAAAGTTAAGTACAGATTTATATTTCGTGCTTCCAAACTATTATTTCTCAAGTGCGTCGGTTTTATGGCTTTTAAACTAAACACAAATTTGCATATGTAAGAAGGTTTTTGCTTTTATTTCTGAAAAGTAGTGTTTGCGATATACGTAAAAAGCAAAGAGTAAACGTGGCACGGCTATCTACGAAGTAGGAAACTCTTTGTTGCTTCCGAATTGATATTAATGGTAATTTCTAAAAGAACTATGCGTTTTTGCGGGATAAAATCTATCCTATAACACTTCGCACGCAATTAACTGACTTCATGCCAAAATTCATTTAAATATGTTGAGTTATAAAGGCGTGATTGATTGCAGACGTACATCCAAACACACATCTGAACTTTCTTATTTTCTCATTTATAGATATATATAGATTAATTTATTATTTTAAATAATAAAAATTAATCATCAAGTCCTATGTACAAGATCTCAATAAATAATTAATTAATTGAGATTTTTTTATCTAGCACTTGTTGATCACCTAATTATCAGTCCCAACAAAGAAAGAGAATTACCAAATCTTCAATCTCAACAGAGATTACAATAATTAATTTGTGCGACAATCAAGTATTTAACTTAAAAACTTATAAAATCAAAATAATAAAGAAATATTTTAATTTACTAATTAATTTTAGTATTAGTCATTAAAAAGTTTTATATTGGACGCTAAGAAAAGAAGTTTTTATACATTTTCAGCTAGCAGATGTAGGAGCGGTCTGGTGGTTCAGTGATTAAGGTGAATTCCTGGGGATCGAAACGTCCTGGGTGCAAATCCCTTTATTGGCGGGGATTTCCATAGGCCCTTAACCGACCTTCATCTCTGTCACATCTCTGTCTAATGTGAAGAACGCTGGAATTCTTCCGTGGTTCGGATTCCACGTTAAACTGTGGGTTCCCTCTACACGGTAGGATTGCTGGGTAAACTTAAGGCGGCCGCGATAGGGGCGGAATGTGCAGCCAAAAGAAACCTTTTCAGCAGGTCATTACGACCGCACGGAATTAATATTATTTAGTATATCTATAGCTATAACTACTACGTGGTGAGCGTATGATATTAATTGTATTAAGTTTTCACTTCTGAGGCAGTCCCCATTACTGCTAATTGGTTTTCTTTTTCCTTTACCTTTTTTTTTTTTTTTGTTCTGGCTTTACGCCTCGTCGACATTGAGGTCATTAGAGGCCTGAAATGACGGGAGGCAAGGGACGGAAAGGAATTCGGCATGGAGTGATTTCGGGAAACCATGGAAAACCTAAATCTGGATGGCCGGACGGAGATTCGAACCGGCGTCCTCCAAAATGGGCGTGTTGAGTGAGTTACCACTCACTCAACACGCTCGGTGCTAATCGAATGGTTCGTGGTGTGGCATGATGGGGATATTGAGATATATGATGGACACGAACAAGTGATAGATTTTACAGACTATATCTTTAACGAGTTCTTACTACAGGAATAGCAAAGTCTAGTGTAAGCAGAAAGCTGCATTCAGTTGAATTCTGACAACATGGAGGAAGACCTAGATAGAATGCCACGAGCTTTATAACTCTCGATCAAGATTCGTGAAAAAGAAAGTAATTCTGAGTTCGTCTACGTTTTTTTTTTTATTTTATTTTTTTTTTAAATAGGAGAAAATAAATTGTTATAATAGTTAAGAAAATGTTATCTGCTAGTAGATCTTAGAACTTGATTTAAAACCCGTTTTTTGATACCTAACTTAGATATGGAATGTTTACGTCACAAAATTGTACCATTAATAAGAAAAGCAGGAAAGGACTATGAGCTGTTACTTTGATTTTTTTTTTTTTTTTTTTGGCTTCTTTCTTTTTTTTACAAAACTTTTTTTTTTTTTTTTTTGTAACAGTTTAACGTCCCTTTTTAACAACGTGGTCTTTAGAGACGGGAAAGGATGGGGGCAAGGAATGGGAAGGAATTCGGCCATGGCCTTTTTGAAGGAAGCATCCCGGCATTCGCCTGGAGTGATTTGGGGAAACCATGGAAAACCCAAATCTGGATGCCCGGACGGGGATTCGAACCGCCGTCCTCCCGAATGCGAGGCCAGAACGCTATCCGTTACACCACCACGCTCGGTTTTACAAAACTTGGATACCAGGTTTCGAATTTGTTTCTTACCGCCCACCTGAGACAGGCACAAAAGGCACTGCATGCATCATTTTTAGTCTTTATCAAATCTATTCTTTGTGTTCCAAAGACATGGATATTCCTTAGAATTGTGGCTGAAATTTAGATAATTCTTTGGAAACGCGATTACCTGCGTCGACATACACCAATTCTCAACTCCCAGAAGTATGTCTCTATCGGAAGCAATGATGACAAATGTTGCAACTTAAATTTTGATCTTAACAAAAAAATGGAGTTGTGCGATATACAGCAACTTTATTGTATGGCAACACCAATATAATGCAACGCAACGCAACACAACTTACCTATTTCTTCAACATGGATAGCCCAGAAGCCTGTTCCGACCTCAATTTTTTTTTTCCTGGGGTTTATGTGTAGCATGTATATTTATGGAAGGACTACCAGCCCTTCGCAAAACCCCAACCTGGAGGACCAGGGACTGTTCTGTCGGTCTTTCTACACCACAGTTGAGGAGACCAGTATCTCGCCCTCACCCCTCCCCATATGGGGTACGATATGCTGGTTACATTGCCTGATGGACCGTCAGCTAAGGCATTTCTTGAGTATTAACGTCCCATTCCTCTATGTTCAGCAACCAGCCCTTCAACCTACTCCTCTGACCGGGCAACTTAGACCAATACATGTCAATGTACTTGCGTAAGCTCGTACTACAGGATCTTCTCAGAAACGTCAGGAACGGATATCGGCACTTCTCAGTCCAAATGTTGCGAGCGTCACGTTTTCGGCAATCACGAGGGGATAAGCACCGCGACGCTACATATATATACGGCGCCGATAAAGACGCTCTGCAGTGGGAACGATGTCGACGCCCGGGCTCCTATTGTCGCTTGCGTTGCTGCTGGTTAGCCTGTGGAGCTCCGCGGACGCCCAGGACGAGTTAGCATGGTGGCAGACGGGCGTCATCTACCAAATATACCCCAAGTCCTTCAAGGACTCGGACGGTGATGGGGTGGGTGACCTACCAGGTGAGACCCTTCACTCTCCACGGTGATGGTGTAGGTTTCGTCGTAGTAGTTCTAAAGCTTCAGGTAGGGCTGTGAAGATGTTATGTTTAATCCTTTCACTTATTTTAAACCGATATTTATACTGTCTTCGATATCACCGTTAATTATCAGCTACATATTGAAATTATGTCGACTGATTCTACGTCCATATCTGTGTGAGCACTGTTATTAATTCAACAAGAAGATGTATAAATTTCTCACACTGGTAGGGGTGACAATCTACACTAATAATATAAATGTGAAAGTAGCTCTGTCTCTCTGTCTGTCTGTTTGTTACGTTTTCAACGCTAAACGGATAATCCGATTGTGATGAAATTTGACAAGGAGATGCTATTAGCCTTTAGGAAGGTCATAGGATAATATTTTATGTATTGATAATACATATTGTCATGGAATTATGAAAAACTATCTGAACTGTGAAAGACGTATAATATGTATACGTCCCTGTAATGCTTAACAGCAGAGTGGGTTGGTAGCGCAGTGGATAACTTGTTTCCTTCATTACGCTACTCTTATGGCCTCCGTTTCAAATCCCACTCGAAGCTAGCACTTTTAAGAATTGTTTTTCATCGTATAGCCAAGCCAGGGAATTCCTTCGTAAGGATTCCATGTTAAAATCTAGGTCCCATAATTTCACGGGTGGAGTGCGTGGCAAGTCGTAGGCGGCGTTTACTTTGTTCTCGCTATACTGGTTCCACAGGCTGTGTTTCTCTCGCAGGCAGTTTGTGTGTGATCTACACTAATAATGTTATAAATGCAAAAGTAAGTTTTTATCATTTTGTTACGTTTTGACGACTGAATAGATACACCGATATTGATGGATTTTGACAAGGTAATACTTTGTATGTTTGGAAAGGACACAGGATACTTTTTTCCTGTGTGAATAAAATTTTTAGCTATGAAGTTTTGATAACTTTTTGAATGGTCACAGGCAGACGGATGCGTGTGTAAGTCTGTGATGATAAATAGGTTGCTCAGACTGTGCTTCTTTCGCAGTCAGTTAGTGTATGATCTGTTAATAAAGTTCATTTAAAGACAAAACTTATTATTTAGTATAGTGTTGATTTGCACTGCACTGTACTATTACTTTCTGTCTGCCTCAAAGTTTCTGCCATAAGTTTATTTCGTCTTCTTTTTTGACATGCCTCGCGGTGTTGTTTGGGACAAATCTGACTTAACTTAGAGCTTTTTATATCCAATTATAGTAATGAAATTCTAAGACCACGCGTACGAAGTCGCGGGTAACAGCTAGTACTTAAGAAAGTTCTGATAGGACAACATTTCTTATCTAAGCTAAGTATGACTCTCAACACGAAAATTGTTTGGGCTCTTCCGAGGGAGGCATACTAAGCTTCATATCAGACGTAGGACAATAAGTTCATTTGGGAGCGTGAACAAACTACGTGGCTCGGTCCAAGGGAGGGGGGGGGGAGAGGGGTTGGCTGGTAGGCTACGCGGGGAAGAGGGGTTTTCCAGCCAGGCCACCTAGCTTTCCTTTCATAACATTTTTCACAGTTAAAATGAGCAACAGAACACACAACAGCATGTAAATATTTATTTCCCTCATTTAATCATCATTTACAATAGTCTGACAAGAGAAAACAGTACAAAATGCCTTCTGGAATCAAAAGGGAAAAAAGCTACGTACTACGTGGGAAGGAGTGGGAGGGGGGGGGGTAGGGGCAAAAGTCACGTAGGACTACGTGGGGGGAGGGGGGGTTAACAGTAGACCAAAATGGAGCTACGTGGTTTATGGACGCTCCCTTTCCTCCTAGTCTAACCTAACATAACCCAGTAATCCGGATAAGGGGACCTACAGTTTAACATGGATTTCGAACGACGGAAGAGTTCTGGCGTACCTCACCTTACACAGCAAGTTGTGCCAGAGGTGAAGGTCGATTTAAGGGCCTATAAAAATCCCGGTCGAGGCAGAAATTCAAACAGCTTACCTTCCGATAACACGTCAGACGCCTTAACCACTGAGCTACAAGACCACTACACTTCTGAATTATGCCACTAATATGAAAAAAATCATATTTGGAAAAAAACTTAGAGTACTTAAACTAAAAGCGGTATAAAGAGCTCATTATTTTTATTCATTTGTCAAACGGAGTTGGCCATTCTGTTGATCTCGAATACAGAGTTCTCTGACTTTTGTTGGAATGGTTGTCACGAGCATGTAAAGTAACAACTACGTCTTTTACGTGGTTAAATTAGGATCTCTACTTGAATCAATGTAACTGCATACTTAATCACTATAGTCTTTCCGTTATCACTTTGAACAGGATTTACAAATTTCTTTACGAAAATTTAGAAATTCTGTTTTACTAAGAGCACAATATTAGTTGCATCTGAACTTTATCGTTTTGTAATAATTGAAATTAGTAGTAACACAGAATGTCGGCAGTAGTATTCAGATCACGAAGGAAAGATTTTATTTCCTAAATACATTTGTGCTAACATGTAAAAACTAAATTTATGTATAAAGGAACTCAAAGGAGTTTGAACAAACCAATTTTGTTCAAAGAATAATGTCCAGCTGATAATGTGTAACAACTTCTGAAATCACTAAATAAATCAATTAGTGCTCAGATACGATTGGGCAGGAAGCCCCGAAGTGTGATTAGGCCGCTAGGTGACAGTTTATAATTGCTGCACAATCCACCTCTGTCTATAGTTTTGACACAATTGTACCGGGTGAACGGAACCTGCAGATTTTCGTGAATTTCGTACCACATTGTGTCCTCTAGGTCCAATCGCTCAGCAGCCAGTAGTTCAAAACCAGATATAAAACACACACGAAGACACTAAAATGTAGCAACCACTCTACTTTCGTCGAACGTCTCAGAGAAAACGATCTTTCATCAACAGACATAAAGACAGATATGAGCTCTGGCTTCGCATTCGGGAGGACGCCGGTTCGAATCCCTGTCCAAACATCCAGATCTGGGTTTTCCATGATTTCACCAAATCTCTCCAAGCGAATGCCGGATGCTTCCTTCAAAAGGGCCGTGGTCGAATTCCTTCCCGTTCCTTGTCCCCGATTCTATCCCGCCTCTAATGACCTCAACGTTGACAAGACGTAAAGTCATAAGAAAAAAAGACAGGTATGAAATTCCTCACAATCAACAACCACAGACACAACACACTCACTCTACAGGAAAACCTTCACATTCAGAAATCAATATGTAGTAGTAAGCAGGAGCTAAATGGCGACATAAATCTAATAAGAAAATACTGTTCAAACTATTAAACAAATTAACCCGACAGAAAGTAAAGTACAATAACCACCAATAAATAAATAACTAACGTAAACAAATCTTTCTAAATCCATTTACTCACAAACTATGCATAAAATTGAAAAGAGAATAACATCACTCTTTCACATATTTTCAAAACGAGCTGTCAGCACGCCACCATGACATCAATGAAACAAGATGGCCACGTCAAACAAGAGAGTTGCGATAACGCGCAATGTTTACAGCTTGCTGGCAACTTTAGACAAATGGCTTTAACCGGAACATATTTTGGGGAAAAGCAGAGAAGTACGGCTACAAACCCTAATAACACCAGTGTAAATAGTAAGCAGCAAGGAATCAGTAAATACTTCCACTTAGGATTATGTTAAACATTATTTAATAAGTTTTGTAAATTAAGTATAAATTTCAACATAGATTCGTCACTGATGATGCCTCGATGAGAGGCAAAACGCGTACAGCATTAAACCATGTAAAAAGTGTTGCATTGCCATTTTTTAACATTTAATTTAATGAGTACTACGGAGAAATAGCCTACAGCAAAATTGCATTATAGAAGACGTATGTTGGTGATGAGGCATGGAAAGATATTGATGTAAGAATTAGAAGTAATGCATGGTAGGGAAAAGATGACCATGACCACAAGCTGGCACAAGGGTGTAGGAAGATTCTCCTTTGTAGATAAGTGTGTCAGGGATTGGAATAAGTTACCAAGAGAAATAATGAATAATTTAACAAAAACATTGAAATTTGTAGAAGGTAAATGTGGGTGGGTGCAGGAAAGAGGAAAGATGGTTGCGTAGGGGAAATGCCACCGGAGCGTGCACTCCATTGCAATTAAATTAATTCATTGCTAGTGAAAGTCTTCGCACTTACTTCTTGAGTTATGGAGTTATTAAAACTTTTCTCTGTCCAGGATATCTGCTGCTTCCTCAGCTAGCCCCGCATCTCGATAACACCAGTATCATCTCTGTCCTATCACTTAAGAAGACTGAAACCTCTAGTATAAAATACAAGGCGTTTTTTGTACCCATGATCTATATTTAAGATTTTAAGTTTCCGCAGATGCAAAAAAGTGACAAAATTACCAAGCCCTGATTACGGTAAAGATATTTTTTTTTTTACTTATGGCTTTGCGCCTTGTCGACGTCGAGGTCATTAGAGGCGGAATGTGACTGGGGACAAGGAACAGGAAGGAATTCGCCCATGGCCTTTTGAAGGCATCGTTGGAATCGTTAGTAACGGGAAAAGACTGGGAGCATGTAGCGGAAAAGAATTTGGCCATTGTCTTTTGTAGGAACCATCTTGGCATTTGGCTAGAGTGATTTAAGGGAACTATGGGAAATCGAAATCCGGATGGCCGGATATAGATTCCCTATGGCGAGGCCAGCGCGTTACCCCTCACCCACCACTCTAGGTGTTGTAACGTAACCATGAACGTTACGGTTATATTTGGAGTGGATAGTGTAATCTGAGAGGTATGTAAGGTCTTTGGCGGTGGGCGAGCGCCGAGCGGGGGAGTCGGTGATTGTCAGTGGTAACGTACGGAACAGCCGGCGGGAACGGAAGGTCTACGGCAGTGTGTTTATCCCGTGAATACATCGTACGGCCGCTTGGCGTGTGTTCCGTACTAAAGAACGCTGTGGGATGTGTGCTAAAGTATATGTGGGACTATGAAGGTGCTTCCGAGAGACCTGATTCAATATAAACTGTGTTTAGTAAACTACTGCAGAATCGGATTATGGCGATTGTTTGTTAATTAGTTTCGAGAATTGTGCTCACTGCTTATTTAGTTGTTTTGACTGTACTTGAATCTGCTATCTTCGGTGACGAAGAAACATTAGTATTATTGTCTGGTGGCATGCTTGTGGACTGTGTAGTCTCAGAGGAATAAATTTACGAAAACTAGTTCGCATATGTGTTTTCCTTTTGTGACTTTAATTAACCAATTAGCATAGCCGAAAGACTGGCGACCGCACGGCAAAACGAACCTGTAATTAAAAGAGTAATTAGTGGTGGAAGAAAGTTTAAGAAAAATCGTGTTAGGAAGTGTAGCTGCTCAATTGCTTCAACGAACTTTTAACTATACAAACACGAATAGCGTGAGAACCCGTTACATGGCTCAACGTGACAGGACAAGTTGCAGTTAAAATTGTTAAGGACGGACAGTGATTAATATAAAATAAGTGCTGGAAATAATAAGCAGTGAGTAGAGCGGGAAGACAACAATCGGCGATGGTACGGCTACTTCGAGGCGGCGAGTGCACAACAATGTAATAAACGAGAGGACCCGAGCTTTCACGATCGGAACCGATCAACGCAGTCTGACGGGAAGCCTTGCCCGAGCAACAACGCGACAGCGGAACAACGCGGGCACGCAGAAGCGGCGCGGCGTCATAGCGGTCGACGGCAGCGCGGTCAGCAACTGAGATTCTTCGAAAGGGAAGTGCGAACAATTTTTTTAATTAAAGGAAGACACAAACTGACATTAAAATAAAAAAATAAAAATATACTGTTTCGATTGGAATCACATTTCCGCGGTAGTAATTATTTGTTTTGCATTAATGAATCTTCAAATGAGCTACTGACTATGCGGATTGCAAATTTTATGCATGCAAGCTTAATGTTATTCTGATGTGGGGCAAGTTATGTCAGTTTCTGTTAACGAATTAATTTGTAGATTTTTTTTGTTGATTTTCCAAAGAAGTGCAAGATTTATTTTTCAGTCTTTGTAAAAGCACAAACCGGCACGAATAATTCGCGATTTTTTTTTAAGAAAAAAATTAATTATTATTATTTTTGCATATTGAGTAACAGAGGTTTTTTTTTACCTTTTCTTTCGTTAACTTATTAAAGTTGAAATGCCGGACAACTGTGGTAGATTTGCCTAGCAAATCATTTTTCAAAAAAAAAAAAAAAAAAAAAAAAAAAATTATAGTTTCCGTAATTATTTTGGTCATTGATAGTAGTGTATGTATTCAGTTGAAAGTGTATTTTATGACATGGTGTATATCTTGTTTGGTAGTTAAGAGATTTGGAAACAGAATTTTACCTTTTTTTGTGCTAATGTATACTGGTGTATTCTGTTTGCTGGATTGACGGCGTTGGTTACTTCTTGTCTTTTCTACAACGGAAGATTGAATTTATTGTGTGAAATAATTTCGTAATATGGCATCTGAGGTAGAGGGTGGTGTGAATGGAGAGATGGTGCTGGGAGGTGAGTCCCTTGGTGACGCACCCAGTGTAGGCATTAATCATTCCTCCCTTACTGTGTCTAATCATTTACAGTCGATGACGAGTTTTGCTAGTGAATCAGAAGTTGACAAGTCAAGAGAAGTGGTTAGGGAAAGTAATGAGGCGTCCATGTCGGAAATGTTTTGTGCTTTCCAGGGACAATTTGTCATGTCAATTCAGTCCTTTCTGGAAGCTAACTTCAATGAAAACAAGATTTCACTTGAATCCAAATTAAATGAAAATAGTATTTCACTTGAATCCAAATTAAATGAAAATAGTATTTCACTTGAATCCAAATTAAATGAAAATAGTATTTCACTTGAATCCAAATTAAATGAAAATAGTATTTCACTTGAATCCAAATTAAATGAATCACTTGCATCCAAATTAAATGAAAATAGTATTTTGCTTGAATCTAAATTAAATGAAAATAAGGAGAGTATCGAATGTCTTCGGGATGCTTTTGAATCGCGACTAGGGCAGTTTAGGGAAGAATTGACACAATATAGGGAACTTTGTGCACAACAAACTGCTGAAATATCTTGTAAATTGACTCAGTATCGTTCAGACTGCGAACAAGTAACTAGTGTTTTGCACCAAAATATGGAATCTCTAAAGAAAACAGTCGAGCTTATAGAAGATAACCATGATGAAAGATTGTCGAAGGTGGAGACTTTAGGAGAAACCCTTACCGAAAAATACACGGTAGTAAAAGAAGAAGTCGACCATTTAACAGTCGGCGTAGAGAAATTGTCGTGTCAGGTGGAAAAGGTTAAGGCTTCTACTGCAGTGTGGGTGAATGAAAAGTTACAGTTACAAGAGAAGCAAATTGAAAAAAGTCTAAAGTTACGAGTTCCACAAGTTGTGCGAGAAGAGGTTGTCAAATGTCAAATCTTGCCAAATGTGAATGCGCTCACTGCGTGCATGGTAGAAGAGAAAGTGGACTGGGAGGACTTTTGTGATAATGGGGGGATACACCCAGTTGATTTTGTGAAGAAGTTTGAAAATTTTGGGCCGTTCTGTAGGGCCGTAGAAAGAAAGAAGATAGAAATGTTCAGTAAACATATCAAGGGGAATGCCCGAATGTGGGGAGAACGGGCTGCAGATAATTGCGAGACGTTTGAGGAGTTTAAGTCAGCTTTTTTGGAACATTTCTGGTCCATCGACCGGCAAATTGCTGTTCGGCGGAATTTAATGATGGGAAAACCATACTCGCCGGGTGGGGGCACTCAGCAAAATTTTTTCTTGAAGTGTGTTAATTCTTGTAAACATTTAAGTTCACCATTTAGTGAAGGGGAATATGTGCGGATGATTAGTGCGCGTTTGCCCGAGTCGACACAGCTTGTATTTGTCAGTCACAATATATGTACCATTGACGAGGCGGTAAAGATGTTGGGTCGGCTGGACGAACAAGAGAAAAGTATAAGAGCAAAAGAATATGGGGTGAGGACACCCACACATTACACGGAGAAATCGCAATCGGAAGGCGATAGAAGTAGTTCACATCAGCAGCAGGAGAATGCTTGTGTGACTGACGACAAAATTGTTAAGAAAGATACTGTAGTAAAAGAAGAAATAAGGTCAGTAGAAGAAGATGGAAGACAGCGAGAAGCAGTCCTTGAGGTGAAAGAAACACTTCAGGGGATAGAAACAGTGAAGCCTGAAACTTTGCCGGAAGGGAATCTCGAAGTGAAACATTGTATGATGGTAAATGAGAACTATCCATTATGTAAAGACACTAAACAGGAGGTAGTTAATGGGAAGAAAGAGACTATGCAGAATAGAGGATACTATGTGAAGCCAGAAGAATGGTATTTGCTAAGAAAAGATGTGGAAATAAGTGGAGGAAGAGCAATGAGAGAAGAAAGTTGGAAGAGGCGCAGGAAGAAGTTACGGTTATATGATGAAGCAAAGAATGTAAATAAGAAGAAAGGAGGAGGAAGAGAAGAGAGTTGGAAGAAGCGTAAGAAGAAGCGGGGTTTAATGCTGTTTGGTGAAGGAAGGAATATTGTAAAGAAAAAGAAGTAGGTACTTTAGGTAGAGAGGGTGAGGTACAGTCTTCAGTTGCCTCACTACGCATGATGGAAACATCCATGCATAAATGCCTTAGCGTTATGGTAGGTTTAGGTTTTCAGGTTGTTTGGTCATCACAATTATTTCTTCTATGGTATTGTACAGTTGTTGTATCAAATGTCTTTTGAGGTTGTGTGCAGATTAGCGACCCGCACACGGTTTGTTTTGGGTGTCAGGCACCGGATAGAGGGGCCCACCTCACAGCACTGTCGCATCTACCGCACCTCCAAGCTTTAAGTGTTGCCATGATTTAAGTAAGTTTTCAGTAGTTTCTTGTAACAATCAATCGCAGTCACAATTAGAATGTGTAAGAGGCTGTGTCAATAAGTTAGTGGGGTAAGGACTTTTGGTAGTTGGGTACAGATTGGTGACCCACGTAGTATTAATACACAGTTGCGGAAGGCATTCTTGCTGGTTTGTGTTTCCCAGTAATTTTGGCCCCGAGGCTGGACAATGTACTTAGAAGTGCGGTTTCCCCTTTCATTAAAGTGTTAAGATGATTTAAGTGGGGCGCAGTGTAATGTCAGTTTGCGTCTTTCCGCGTGTGGAGTGATCAGTGTTGGTGTACAACAGTCAGTGAATGAGGCACCTGCCTGAGCAGGGCACACTGTCAGTGCACTGTCGAAGTAAACAAGGCACGATTCAGTGCATGTGTCATACATCAGAAAAAAAGATAGGAAAAATTGTTGTCAAAATATATTGTAACTCAATTTGTAATTTCTTGGTTATATGACATGGATCTAAGCAAGGACATATGGACATTGATAGGTTTGATGATTTGTTTCATGCTGTTTCAGACTGTGTGTGTTATTCTTAATGTGTATGTAATTATGTTAGTTTAAGGATAAGCAAGCAGCCACCCAGACTTCCCTTTATGTTTGGTAAACATTTAATCTTGTATTTTTTTGTAACATGTTTCTATGTATATGTGAACAAGTGTGGTTTGTGATGACAAAAGTCGGTGCTTTGTCAATGCCGACTTTTGCCACATTGTAACGGTGGGGGTGTAACGTAACCATGAACGTTACGGTTATATTTGGAGTGGATAGTGTAATCTGAGAGGTATGTAAGGTCTTTGGCGGTGGGCGAGCGCCGAGCGCGGGGAGTAGGGAGTCGGTGATTGTCAGTGGTAACGTACGGAACAGCCGGCGGGAACGGAAGGTCTACGGCAGTGTGTTTATCCCGTGAATACATCGTACGGCCGCTTGGCGTGTGTTCCGTACTAAAGAACGCTGTGGGATGTGTGCTAAAGTATATGTGGGACTATGAAGGTGCTTCCGAGAGACCTGATTCAATATAAACTGTGTTTAGTAAACTACTGCAGAATCGGATTATGGCGATTGTTTGTTAATTAGTTTCGAGAATTGTGCTCACTGCTTATTTAGTTGTTTTGACTGTACTTGAATCTGCTATCTTCGGTGACGAAGAAACATTAGTATTATTGTCTGGTGGCATGCTTGTGGACTGTGTAGTCTCAGAGGAATAAATTTACGAAAACTAGTTCGCATATGTGTTTTCATTTTGTGACTTTAATTAACCAATTAGCATAGCAGAAAGACTGGCGACCGCACGGCAAAACGAACCTGTAATTAAAAGAGTAATTAGTGGTGGAAGAAAGTTTAAGAAAAATCGTGTTAGGAAGTGTAGCTGCTCAATTGCTTCAACGAACTTTTAACTATACAAACACGAATATCGCGAGTACCCGTTACAGTTTCAAATTGAACTAAAGGCCTTACACGTAAAAACCTTGCTAGCTACTATATACTTGATACAAGTTTCAGAAATCATTGCGAATGAAAGAACAAACATGATATTTATCTACAAAGTAAATAGTCATATAATTCTTAGCATATACGTCATTTTATAGTAAATAAATTCCGTTGTTTCGAGTATTCAATGTTTTTGAAATGCCGTTATGATGTCCTGTATAAGAACCTTTCGTTGATATCAGTTTCAGCTTTTAGCAATCTTAGAATTAAGATTCAAGACACAGTGCGCGTAGACACGTAGCAAGATATTTGGAATTCGATAGGAATCCATGTCTTTAGATCACCTACACAGAGGAAAATATTTTGTTTTTGGCATAATGCCATCGTGATTGTCCTTCAAGCTTACATTCCTGTGTTGAAGTAGTGAGAGACCGCGACTAGGGATGTATGCCTCATAAACATTAAAAGTAATAGAACATCGAGAACGAACTGAACATGTCCACTCAGAATTGGTGAGACATTTAAGATTAATTCAACTGAGTTAAGAAATAGTATTTCTAGATAATTCCTTATAGCTTGTTCGAATTAATTTATTTTAAAAAGTCAAGTTTTCTTTTGAACGCAGGTATCTTGGAGAAATTAAACCACCTGAAGGAGCTGGGTATAGCCGCCTTTTGGATGTCTCCCATCTTCAAGTCTCCGATGGCTGACAATGGTTACGACATCTCCGACTTCAGGGACATCGACCCCACTTTCGGCGACATGGACGACTTCGACAACTTGCTGCAGCTGGCTCATGACGCAGGTACTGAAACACTTAGTAAAAAATGAGAAAAATGTGTTTTATTTTGGGTAAGAATTATTATTTTCGTATTACTATTTTAATACATTACTTAATTTTTTATTAATTATGATCGGAAACATGGCATTTTACAATGAGTCAAATTTCAATTTTTTATAGTTTATTATTTATTCAAAACAAAAACAATAATGAAATGTGTAAACATTTAAATTTATGTAAACTTAAGACATGATTTTAATAAATTAATGGGCGCCATTCACCTAGATTAATATAATTGAATTGTGACGAGTGCACACTCGAGGGTCAATTTTCCTGCAGACTAATTT
>JARYHS010014816.1:0-15073 GCA_031002005.1 Vandiemenella viatica
AACGCATCAGGGATTCCATGCGACGGAGGGTGGATGCATGTATCCTCGCTAACGGAGGACATTTTGAACATTTCCTGTAACAAAGTGTTTGAAGTCACGCTGGTACGTTCTGTTGCTGTGTGTTTTCCATTCCATGTTTAATGTGATTTGAAGAGAAGTAATAAAATGAGCTCTAACATGGAAAGTAAGCGTTTCCAGACACATGTCCACATAACATATTTTCTTTGTTTGTGTGTGAGGAATGTTTCCTGAAAGTTTGGGCCGTACCTTTTTGTAACACCCTGTATATCAGAAATGAAGAGATAACTCAGGAAAATATTCAATATAAGGAAGGAAGAGACAGGTACAGTCGAACAGTTGAGTGAGGTAGTTAAAAACGGAAGAAGAAATGTTTAAACCAAAACAAAAATAAAGAATGGTACGGAACCTACATATTATAATAGGGAAGTCAGGAGGTTAAAAAGGCTGGTAACAAGTGAATACAACAGAGTTAAGAGACAGCAAGGCAATAGGGAATACTTGAAAAAAAAAAAAAAAAAACGAATTAATTGCAGAAATAGAAGAAAGCTATAAATACGCTTATGGAGAATATTATTGGGGGACATCTAAAAATTTCTGCGACTGTGTTAGAAAACTGAGAGAAAGGACTTTATTTATACAATTATAAATGATAGAAAAGAAGTTATTGAGGATTAGAAAAAGACATAGATACTAAGTAACTGGTTTGATGTGATCATTTGGGACAACGATTGAGAAACAGTAGGGTGTAAATCAGAAAAAGAATTTGTCGGCGCACTTAGAAACCAACAGACTAAAAACTTCGAAAATCAGCCTGAGGATACTATCTTAAAAGCTAAAAATCTTATAGGAGCTGAATGCAGGCAATATTACCACAGCCGTATTAAAGATAGCAGGATTCAACGTTGTGCCTTATCTTAAAAAGTTATTTATATTGAGTCTGGATACTTTGATGCTTACTAGAGGAGTGGAAAAGTGCGACCGGTCCATAAGGGGAAGGGTGACAAATCTTATATATATATAAAAATAGACGTGTATTTTCCTATATTTCACTTTTCAGCCACCACTACCTAGCACAGATCACTGGTGTTTGTGTGTGGAAGCAGCATTGAGTTTCCTGTCGTGCACAACGTTGGCCGAATGCCGATATCTGTGAGCATGTGATATGATGGTTAAAAGTGGTCGATGCAGGGCATTTTCGTATTTCGACCAAAGACATGTGTCTCCGTATATGTCACTCTGCTGCCACAACTACATGGCATAGACCATTGGTGTTTGTGTGTTGTAGTGGTATCGTGTCTCAGTAGTGTTCTAAAGCGGGTGCAGCGCCATCTTGTTTTTCCCCCCCTCCGATTTTAATTGATTTTAATTGATTTTAATTGAATTGCGTGGGGTCCTTAATTGATTTTAATTGAATTGCGTGGGGTCCTTAATTGATTTTAATTGAATTGCGTGGGGTCCTTAATTGATTTTAATTGATTTGCGTGGGGGGGGGGAGCCCTAATTGATTTTAATTAAGGCTAATTGAATTGCGTGGGGTCCTAATTGAATGAAGGAGGGGAGCCGAGGAACGGGAAGCCCTAATTGATTTTAATTAAGGCTAATTGAATTGCGTGGGGTCCTAATTGAATGAAGGAGGGGAGCCGAGGAACTAGGGGAGTTTAATTGAATTAAGGAGGGGAGCCGCTGCAATCTCACATCTGTAACCTCAGATTGACCTTATTATTTCCTTATGTACAGCGGTAGCGGTCACCGGACAGTTTTTTCCCCATGTATTCTTATGGAGGATGGAGTGAGCCCACTTTTTCCCCCATGGCGGGGAGCCTTAATTGATTTTAATTAATGCTAATTGAATTGCGGGGAGGGGGTCTCACATCTGTAACCTCAGATTGATCTTATTATTTCCTTATGTACAGCGGTCAGCGGACAGTTTTTTCCCCATGTATTCTTATGGACCTGTCTTTGCAGACAGTTTGGAGCGGAGGGGAGCCGAGGAACTAGGGGAGTTTAATTGAATGCGGGTCCGTAATTGAATGCGCCACACCCGAATTATCGCTCCCCTCCGGAAGCCATCAATTATCGCTCCCCTCCGGAAGCCATCAATTATCGCTCCCCACGCAGCTTGCAGGATGCGGGTCCGTAATTGAATGCACACACCCGGAAGCCATCAATTATCGCTCCCCTCGCAGCTGCACGATGCGGGTTCGTAATTGAATGAGCACAGCTGCACCACACCCGGAAGCCATCAATTATCGCTCCCCTCGCAGCTGCATGATGCGGGTTCGTAATTGAATGAGCACAGCTGCGCCACACACCGAATTATCGCAGGATAACAATAAGCGACTGTGTGACTCATGTCTCCCACTATGACAGCTGCAACCGGAACACCCGGTATAATTGACCGCCCATTTATGCGCTTCAGTATTTTTAGATCACAACAAATTAACGATATCTCTAACTACCTCCATTTTTACACCCACCATTTGAGACATTGGCGTTTTCATGCTTATTCATAATTGCTTCTGTCTTGCTACTAAATAAGATATTAGATTTGAACTGATATAAATGTCACCACCGAGGTTGGTGGTGTAACGGTTAGCGTTCTGGCCCGCCCGGGTATCCAGATTTGGGTTTTCCATGGTTTCCCAAGTCACTCCATGAAAACGCACTGGATGCTTGCTTCAAAAAGGCCGTGGCTGAATTCCTTCCCATTCCTTGCCCCCCCATCATTTCCCGTCTATAAAGACATCGCTGTTAAGAGACATTAAAAATAAAAAAAACACACAAGTTATCATTGTGTTATAGTCTAAATTACGAGATACCACTTCCTGAACTATCAACGGAAAATAACCTTCTGGTTTTTCCAATACCTTTCTTTTCTTCCACAATACCTTGCAAAATGTGTTCTACAACAGCCGATTTTGTTGGTTGGCCTGGTCTTGCCTATCACTAATGTTCTTTATTTATTACTAGCTGAGGTACCCGGCTTCACTCAGAGAGTTGATGTGAGATAGTGTAGTAATTGTAATAAAATGATAAACATTAAAATGTAAGAGGTAATTTTTTTTTTATTGAAAACATTTTCTAACTTTTCGAATACTTGTTTCCGAACACCATTTTTCATTTTGTTATCCGGGGTATATATGTACAAATTTTTATAATTTTCTACTCGATAGTATAGACCGCGAGAGAAGCAGGAGTCTTTGGGGTTGATGCCACAATGTTTTAAAGTTTGTCTTTGCGCTGTGTTAATTGTAAAACTATAGGCTAATTTGATTGGAAATTGCAGTCTTTTCAGTAAAGATCAGAGCTATTCTGAGGATTAATACTATGTGTTTCGATTCTGGAGTTTCCCCGGTCATGTAATGTAGAACTTCCTGTGGAGGTGCTTCCAGTGGTGGTGATCGAATTTTTCCATTCATGCAACAGAATCCTGGTGTTTCTCCACTGAATTTTTTCGCGTTGCAAAATTGTTAGATGTTATCCATTTTTCTGATTACGAAGTGGTTGTTTTTGTTATATTGTTTTGTCGGGTCGTAGTGGAATGCTTCATTTTTCAGGTTATACTGTTTACTTGTCCTCGTCCGCGCTTCTCGTAGGGTGATATTTTCATGGGTGGCTTGCGTCCGCAGCAACCTGACCTTCACATCTTTCACAACTTGGGTCGTCATGTAGTTACGCCTTAACACTTCCGTTGTTCGGTTTCAAGTTTAAACTGTAGGTTCTCTACACCCTGTTAAGTTCAAGTAGGCTAGGATAGAGGCGGTATGCGCAGGCAATAAAAAACCCTGGTCATAATGACCAAACGAGCCATTACTCCGTACTTCAGGTGAATGTTGGGTTGGTTCCTCCAAAAGACCATGCCTGAATTCCATCCCGATCCTTGCACCAGTCCTATCACACCTCGTGATCGGTAAAGATCTGGCCTAGCATTTGGGAGGGTGTGGGCTCGAATCCCCGTCCGGGCATCCAGATTTGAGTTTTCCATGGTTTCCCCAAATCACTCCAGGCGAATGATGGGATGATTTCTTCATTTGCCATGGCCGAATTCCACCCCGTTCCTCGTCCACTGTCCTTTTCCCCCGCCTCTAAAGGCCTCGATGTCGACGAGGCGTAGAACCATTAAAAAAAAGAAAACCCCGACCACCAACTCCAGATGAATGCCGAGTTATTCATTCAAAATACCATGCCTAAATTCATTTCCAGTCCTTGCCGCCAGTCCTTTCACGCGTCCAATGACCTCGTTGTTGACGAGACTTAAAAAAGAAAAAAAATATCATGAAGAATTGTGTTGGGGCGTGCAGAGGCTACCGTGAGTGTGTCTTGTTGCCTTCAGTTGAGGGCTATGCCTGCTTAATAAATTCAGCATTGGAGTGAGAGAGGATGCAGTTCTACCCCAGTTGCTCAATAATGAAGCCGACATGTTCCTTGGATATTCCAGTATGGTTTGCGATACGCTTTTTGAGTGATTCACCGGTCGAATCAAATTGTTGAGGTATGCGATGATCATCGTTTTGCTGAAGTGATCGGACGTCGGCTGCATTTATCATCTACAATTATGGCCTTTACATTCTCGCAATCACCAAATTTTAGTGCCAATCGATTTACAGTATACCTATCAACGGCATTGCCGGTATAAACAGCATTGAAACGACGATGAATCGTAGTAGGAATCACTTTGTCAGCAGTTAAAAAAATTCGATAACAGCACGATGTTTAACTCGCGTTGGCACAACACTAGAACACTTCTCCATAATTCCGGACAACAAATCCTTACTTCTCAGTACTTTCAAATAAAATGTAATGTCGCTTGGTATGTATGGTCTGGCGTCAGAGTTTTTCAGTCGTAACAGCCTTACCTAAGGACAGGAATGAACACGTTTACCTCCACCACCACGGACTAGACCTGATTACTACCCAAATGGACTGCTAGTGCCAGTGTACAGATATGGCCAGCCCGGTACTGTTGTTTTTGTCTGTGTATCAGCTCAATGCTGGTGATTCTAAGCGCTTGACGATAGGTTTATCGTCCAAACACGACGTCAAAATCGTTGCCTCCTTCAAAAAGGCGAAGGCTGAATACCTTCCCGTTCCTTGTCTCCAGTCACATCCCGCCTCTAATGACCTCGACTTCGACAAGGCGTAAAACCATAAGTAAAAAAAAAAAAAAATCTTAAGCCCAGTACGTTTTCATTTACTTTAGAATTACCGTCAATATTTTCTATTGCAGAGACTAAATGCTGATCAGTGCAGAAATGATTACATTCGTCCACGTTTCAGACGATGCAGGTTTAATTTTTGAGAATTTTTAATGTTCTGCAGTGTCATACAGGTGATTTAATGTTCTTTCTTCAATGCATTCCACTCGTCTTCTTTTCAGAGTTATTGCTTGTATGCCGGTCTGAATATCTACTCTGATGTGTGAGTTTTTAAAGCAAAGTAATGAATCAGCAGTTGTTGGAGATGTAGGTTATATTGAATGCGTAGAGACGTCTGGCTTATCACAACATCAGCAAAGTCAGTTCTGAACAAGGGAAGTTAGAGTAATATCTCCTCCACAAACCAGTCTAAAAACTTTACGAGACAAAGTTTTATATTCGTGCTGTAGTATCCCCCAAGATTAATACGAAAGATTTTACACAATTTCTAACAGTCTGAACGTTGGCTATATAAAAGTGACGATGTTATTATTATTATCACCGAAAACGTGCATCGGATGTCGAAAGTCAAGAGGATCATAGAATACCGAGCCTGGTGGGTGAGCAGTAACGTTCGGATATATCGTTCGCGAGGATATGCAGCACGGTTTTAGAGTCAGATTTTCTTTCGTTTCCCAAAAAATCACTCGAGGCTAGTGTCGGGATCGCCCCCATGCAGTACTCCTTTGAGAGTAATTTTTTATATGCCGATATAACTACCGTGCCCGGTAGGTGAGTTTTTTTAGGATTGGGACTGTCATGTGGAGGTGGAGAGTTCAATTCCCGATCCGGCTGTTCATTAGAATCTGTTGTAGTACCACTTTAGACGCAAATAGCCGTTTATCGCCTATAGTAGCTGCGACAGCGAAAAACACGGCTAGTGGTGTTTTTGTCCGTAGGAAGGGATGTTTTTATTATTATTATTATTATTATTCCTAGCCATTTGAGGCAATTTTTTCTTGTATGTTATTATTATTATCACCGAAAACGTGCATCGGATGTCGAAAGTCAAGAGGATCATAGAATACCGAGCCTGGTGGGTGAGCAGTAACGTTCGGATATATCGTTCGCGAGGATATGCAGCACGGTTTTAGAGTCAGATTTTCTTTCGTTTCCCCAAAAATCACTCGAGGCTAGTGTCGGGATCGCCCCCGTGCAGTACTCCTTTGAGAGTAATTTTTTATATGCCGATATAACTACCGTGCCCGGTAGGTGAGTTTTTTAGGATTGGGAGGTGGAGAGTTCAATTCCCGATCCGGCTGTTCATTAGAATCTGTTGTAGTACCACTTTTCAGCACCACCTCTATCCCACACCACAAGCCTTTTCTGCCATTCAGTAATATTTGCCCACTTACCACGAGTATCAGGGTAGACATATGGTCATCAGACAGATATCATAACTCCCATATTCATACTAGGTCTCACATACAAATCCATACGTCACCACACACAAGCACACAAAAATATAACTAACTAAAAAACCATCAGACAGACGTTAGAGTGTGTGCAAAGGATGACATGTTTTCACCATACACATCAGTGCTTATCCCATACGGATTATTCATCACACCCAATAGATTGCATGTATCATCAACTTATAGGTAGCCAGTGACTGTGAAATCTCAAAGTCGAGTAGAATCCTATAGTGATAGACACACAACGACATCGGAAGACACACATACACACACACTCACATGTCCACGCATACACACATAGTTCCATACATCAACACACACGTACACGTAACTGGAGGAAAGTGACTGAACACCCTATGTCCAGACTGAATAGTTACAGGATGTATGAAGTGTGACATGTTAACTTTGGGGGATTAAGATCGTGAAAACAGGTAAAACTTCACCCCAATTATGTAATTTCACTATACGAAAGATGTCATCGGTTTACATGGTTAGAAGTTGTGCATCATACCATACAATGTGTATTGAATTCCTCCACCAAAATAGAAAAACCCACGGCATGATGCGGTGTATCATCATAAATGAAACTCATTCTGTTCACGGTCCCTATATGACATCGGACAACTCGAGTAGTACATCAGATATACCTGTCGAAAGTCACACTAAGCAAATCATGCTGAACTAAGCAAATCATGCTGAAGATGACGATATCACAAGTTTCATTAACTACAGAAATGTATATCATTTGAGCAAAAAGACGGAAAGTGTATGTTTCTGCTGTCATGACAATCTCCAGATTAACCGCAGAACTCACACACACACACACACACACACACACACACACACACACACACATCACCTTACCATCATGAAGGTGTGTAAAGTATAATACCAATAGATGCTTGCGTCATACAGCCCAAATATTATCGATGAAAGGTGTTGACAGTGTGTGTGTACAAACGCCGAAATCACCATAACAACTACAACCATCAGTAGGAAGGGAGAATTTATGTTAAGTCAGGTTAATACAGAATGTTAAAGTGTTTGTTATAGTTGGTTAGAGTAAATTCAGTTTAGGTTATTTCAACTCACATTCACATGGTATCACTGATGCATGGCAATCCAAAAGTGTTTGCTGAGGTGGCTTGGGCCCCACAGTAAGCGGCTGCTGCGTAGAAAAAATACAAACGCGTTGTATCCGGATAACCGGCGCGCAAAATACCGATCTTCTTAGGTCGTGCAAAATACCGGTCTCTTAGGCCGCGGTGGGGCCCAAGCCGCCTCAGCAAACACTTTTGGATTGCCATGCATCAGTGATACCATGTGAATGTGAGTTGAAATAACCTAAACTGAATTTACTCTACCAACTATAACAAACACTTTAACATTCTGTATTAACCTGACTTAACATAAATTCTCCCTTCCTACTGATGGTTGTAGTTGTTATGGTGATTTCGGCGTTTGTACACACACACTGTCAACACCTTTCATCGATAATATTTGGGCTGTATGACGCAAGCATCTATTGGTATTATACTTTACACACCTTCATGATGGTAAGGTGATGTGTGTGTGTGTGTGTGTGTGTGTGTGTGTGTGTGTGTGTGTGGTGGGAGTTCTGCGGTTAATCTGGAGATTGTCATGACAGCAGAAACATACACTTTCCGTCTTTTTGCTCAAATGATATACATTTCTGTAGTTAATGAAACTTGTGATATCGTCATCTTCAGCATGATTTGCTTAGTTCAGCATGATTTGCTTAGTGTGACTTTCGACAGGTATATCTGATGTACTACTCGAGTTGTCCGATGTCATATAGGGACCGTGAACAGAATGAGTTTCATTTATGATGATACACCGCATCATGCCGTGGGTTTTTCTATTTTGGTGGAGGAATTCAATACACATTGTATGGTATGATGCACAACTTCTAACCATGTAAACCGATGACATCTTTCGTATAGTGAAATTACATAATTGGGGTGAAGTTTTACCTGTTTTCACGATCTTAATCCCCCAAAGTTAACATGTCACACTTCATACATCCTGTAACTATTCAGTCTGGACATAGGGTGTTCAGTCACTTTCCTCCAGTTACGTGTACGTGTGTGTTGATGTATGGAACTATGTGTGTATGCGTGGACATGTGAGTGTGTGTATGTGTGTCTTCCGATGTCGTTGTGTGTCTATCACTATAGGATTCTACTCGACTTTGAGATTTCACAGTCACTGGCTACCTATAAGTTGATGATACATGCAATCTATTGGGTGTGATGAATAATCCGTATGGGATAAGCACTGATGTGTATGGTGAAAACATGTCATCCTTTGCACACACTCTAACGTCTGTCTGATGGTTTTTTAGTTAGTTATATTTTTGTGTGCTTGTGTGTGGTGACGTATGGATTTGTATGTGAGACCTAGTATGAATATGGGAGTTATGATATCTGTCTGATGACCATATGTCTACCCTGATACTCGTGGTAAGTGGGCAAATATTACTGAATGGCAGAAAAGGCTTGTGGTGTGGGATAGAGGTGGTGCTGAAAAGTGGTACTACAACAGATTCTAATGAACAGCCGGATCGGGAATTGAACTCTCCACCTCCACATGACAGTCCCAATCCTAAAAAACTCACCTACCGGGCACGGTAGTTATATCGGCATATAAAAAATTACTCTCAAAGGAGTACTGCACGGGGGCGATCCCGACACTAGCCTCGAGTGATTTTTGGGGAAACGAAAGAAAATCTGACTCTAAAACCGTGCTGCATATCCTCGCGAACGATATATCCGAACGTTACTGCTCACCCACCAGGCTCGGTATTCTATGATCCTCTTGACTTTCGACATCCGATGCACGTTTTCGGTGATAATAATAATAACATACAAGAAAAAATTGCCTCAAATGGCTAGGAATAATAATAATAATAATAAAAACATCCCTTCCTACGGACAAAAACACCACTAGCCGTGTTTTTCGCTGTCGCAGCTACTATAGGCGATAAACGGCTATTTGCGTCTAAAGTGGTACTACAACAGATTCTAATGAACAGCCGGATCGGGAATTGAACTCTCCACCTCCACATGACAGTCCCAATCCTAAAAAAACTCACCTACCGGGCACGGTAGTTATATCGGCATATAAAAAATTACTCTCAAAGGAGTACTGCATGGGGGCGATCCCGACACTAGCCTCGAGTGATTTTTTGGGAAACGAAAGAAAATCTGACTCTAAAACCGTGCTGCATATCCTCGCGAACGATATATCCGAACGTTACTGCTCACCCACCAGGCTCGGTATTCTATGATCCTCTTGACTTTCGACATCCGATGCACGTTTTCGGTGATAATAATAATAACATCGTCACTTTTATATAGCCAACGTTCAGACTGTTAGAAATTGTGTAAAATCTTTCGTATTAATCTTGGGGGATACTACAGCACGAATATAAAACTTTGTCTCGTAAAGTTTTTAGACTGGTTTGTGGAGGAGATATTACTCTAACTTCCCTTGTTCAGAACTGACTTTGCTGATGTTGTGATAAGCCAGACGTCTCTACGCATTCAATATAACCTACATCTCCAACAACTGCTGATTCATTACTTTGCTTTAAAAACTCACACATCAGAGTAGATATTCAGACCGGCATACAAGCAATAACTCTGAAAAGAAGACGAGTGGAATGCATTGAAGAAAGAACATTAAATCACCTGTATGACACTGCAGAACATTAAAAATTCTCAAAAATTAAACCTGCATCGTCTGAAACGTGGACGAATGTAATCATTTCTGCACTGATCAGCATTTAGTCTCTGCAATAGAAAATATTGACGGTAATTCTAAAGTAAATGAAAACGTACTGGGCTTAAGATTTTTTTTTTCTTTTTACTTATGGTTTTACGCCTTGTCGAAGTCGAGGTCATTAGAGGCGGGATGTGACTGGAGACAAGGAACGGGAAGGTATTCAGCCTTCGCCTTTTTGAAGGAGGCAACGATTTTGACGTCGTGTTTGGACGATAAACCTATCGTCAAGCGCTTAGAATCACCAGCATTGAGCTGATACACAGACAAAAACAACAGTACCGGGCTGGCCATATCTGTACACTGGCACTAGCAGTCCATTTGGGTAGTAATCAGGTCTAGTCCGTGGTGGTGGAGGTAAACGTGTTCATTCCTGTCCTTAGGTAAGGCTGTTACGACTGAAAAACTCTGACGCCAGACCATACATACCAAGCGACATTACATTTTATTTGAAAGTACTGAGAAGTAAGGATTTGTTGTCCGGAATTATGGAGAAGTGTTCTAGTGTTGTGCCAACGCGAGTTAAACATCGTGCTGTTATCGAATTTTTTTAACTGCTGACAAAGTGATTCCTACTACGATTCATCGTCGTTTCAATGCTGTTTATACCGGCAATGCCGTTGATAGGTATACTGTAAATCGATTGGCACTAAAATTTGGTGATTGCGAGAATGTAAAGGCCATAATTGTAGATGATAAATGCAGCCGACGTCCGATCACTTCAGCAAAACGATGATCATCGCATACCTCAACAATTTGATTCGACCGGTGAATCACTCAAAAAGCGTATCGCAAACCATACTGGAATATCCAAGGAACATGTCGGCTTCATTATTGAGCAACTGGGGTAGAACTGCATCCTCTCTCACTCCAATGCTGAATTTATTAAGCAGGCATAGCCCTCAACTGAAGGCAACAAGACACACTCACGGTAGCCTCTGCACGCCCCAACACAATTCTTCATGATATTTTTTTTCTTTTTTAAGTCTCGTCAACAACGAGGTCATTGGACGCGTGAAAGGACTGGCGGCAAGGACTGGAAATGAATTTAGGCATGGTATTTTGAATGAATAACTCGGCATTCATCTGGAGTTGGTGGTCGGGGTTTCTTTTTTTTAATGGTTCTACGCCTCGTCGACATCGAGGCCTTTAGAGGCGGGGGAAAAGGACAGTGGACGAGGAACGGGGTGGAATTCGGCCATGGCAAATGAAGAAATCATCCCATCATTCGCCTGGAGTGATTTGGGGAAACCATGGAAAACTCAAATCTGGATGCCCGGACGGGGATTCGAGCCCACACCCTCCCAAATGCTAGGCCAGATCTTTACCGATCACGAGGTGTGATAGGACTGGTGCAAGGATCGGGATGGAATTCAGGCATGGTCTTTTGGAGGAACCAACCCAACATTCACCTGAAGTACGGAGTAATGGCTCGTTTGGTCATTATGACCAGGGTTTTTTATTGCCTGCGCATACCGCCTCTATCCTAGCCTACTTGAACTTAACAGGGTGTAGAGAACCTACAGTTTAAACTTGAAACCGAACAACGGAAGTGTTAAGGCGTAACTACATGACGACCCAAGTTGTGAAAGATGTGAAGGTCAGGTTGCTGCGGACGCAAGCCACCCATGAAAATATCACCCTACGAGAAGCGCGGACGAGGACAAGTAAACAGTATAACCTGAAAAATGAAGCATTCCACTACGACCCGACAAAACAATATAACAAAAACAACCACTTCGTAATCAGAAAAATGGATAACATCTAACAATTTTGCAACGCGAAAAAATTCAGTGGAGAAACACCAGGATTCTGTTGCATGAATGGAAAAATTCGATCACCACCACTGGAAGCACCTCCACAGGAAGTTCTACATTACATGACCGGGGAAACTCCAGAATCGAAACACATAGTATTAATCCTCAGAATAGCTCTGATCTTTACTGAAAAGACTGCAATTTCCAATCAAATTAGCCTATAGTTTTACAATTAACACAGCGCAAAGACAAACTTTAAAACATTGTGGCATCAACCCCAAAGACTCCTGCTTCTCTCGCGGTCTATACTATCGAGTAGAAAATTATAAAAATTTGTACATATATACCCCGGATAACAAAATGAAAAATGGTGTTCGGAAACAAGTATTCGAAAAGTTAGAAAATGTTTTCAATAAAAAAAAAATTACCTCTTACATTTTAATGTTTATCATTTTATTACAATTACTACACTATCTCACATCAACTCTCTGAGTGAAGCCGGGTACCTCAGCTAGTAATAAATAAAGAACATTAGTGATAGGCAAGACCAGGCCAACCAACAAAATCGGCTGTTGTAGAACACATTTTGCAAGGTATTGTGGAAGAAAAGAAAGGTATTGGAAAAACCAGAAGGTTATTTTCCGTTGATAGTTCAGGAAGTGGTATCTCGTAATTTAGACTATAACACAATGATAACTTGTGTGTTTTTTTTATTTTTAATGTCTCTTAACAGCGATGTCTTTATAGACGGGAAATGATGGGGGGGCAAGGAATGGGAAGGAATTCAGCCACGGCCTTTTGAAGGAAGCATCCAGGCGTTTTCATGGAGTGACTTGGGAAACCATGGAAAACCCAAATCTGGATACCCGGGCGGGCCAGAACGCTAACCGTTACACCACCAACCTCGGTGGTGACATTTATATCAGTTCAAATCTAATATCTTATTTAGTAGCAAGACAGAAGCAATTATGAATAAGCATGAAAACGCCAATGTCTCAGATGGTGGGTGTAAAAATGGAGGTAGTTAGAGATATCGTTAATTTGTTGTGATCTAAAAATACTGAAGCGCATAAATGGGCGGTCAATATACCGGGTGTTCCGGTTGCAGCTGTCATAGTGGGAGACATGAGTCACACAGTCGCTTATTGTTATCCTGCGATAATTCGGGTGTGGCGCAGCTGTGCTCATTCAATTACGAACCCGCATCATGCAGCTGCGAGGGGAGCGATAATTGATGGCTTCCGGGTGTGGTGCAGCTGTGCTCATTCAATTACGAACCCGCATCGTGCAGCTGCGAGGGGAGCGATAATTGATGGCTTCCGGGTGTGTGCATTCAATTACGGACCCGCATCCTGCAGCTGCGTGGGGAGCGATAATTGATGGCTTCCGGAGGGGAGCGATAATTGATGGCTTCCGGAGGGGAGCGATAATTCGGGTGTGGCGCATTCAATTACGGACCCGCATTCAATTAAACTCCCCTAGTTCCTCGGCTCCCCTCCGCTCCAAACTGTCTGCAAAGACAGGTCCATAAGCAATACATGGGGAAAAACTGGCTGACCGCTGTACATAAGGAAATAATAAGATCAATCTGAGGTTACAGATGTGAGATTGCAGCGGACCCCTGGCGCAGCTGTGCGCATTCAATTACGAACCCGCATTCAATAGTTACCGGCACGTGCGCGGCGAGGAGGGGGAAAGTGGGCTCACTCCGGTCCATAAGAATACATGGGGAAAAAACTGTCCGCTGACCGCTGTACATAAGGAAATAATAAGATCAATCTGAGGTTACAGATGTGAGACCCCCTCCCCGCAAATCAATTAACATTAATTAAAATCAATTAGGCTCACCCGCCATGGGGGAAAAAGTGGGCCCTCCCATAAGAATACATGGGGAAAAAGTGGGCTCACACACAGGTCCATAAGGAAATATAAGATCAATCTGAGGTTACAGATGTGAGACCCCCTCCCCGCAAATCAATTAACATTAATTAAAATCAATTAGTCTCAATTAAAATCAATTAGCTCAATTAAAATCAATTAGGGCTCCCCCGCAAATCAATTAAAATCAATTAGCCTCAATTAAAATCAATTAAAATTAATTAAAATCAATTAGCCTCAATTAAAATCAATTAAAATAAATTAAAATTAATTAAAATCAATTAAAATCAATTAGCATTAATTAAAATCAATTAACATTAATTAAAATCAATTAAGGACCCCACGCAATTCAATTAAAATCAATTAACATCAATTAAAAACTGAGCTCACTCCGCCCTTATCTATCTACTAATGCACTTACACAAAAATTGGTACCCTTCGTTCCTATCTGGATTTACTACTTCCGACCTGCGGTATACACACACAAACAAACGGTAGATGAGACGAAAATTTTGGGAATTTTTGACAGCTTTGATTTAGCTTCATACTCGGTCTAAAGCTTATACCATGTTAGCCAGTTGATGTATAAAGCGTTTGTTACACCTTGATACAGATTTCTCGTAACGGTGCAGGGAATTGCACGACGTGGAATGTCGTTACTGGCTAACAGTGCTGCAGTTACAAATATAAACTCCACATTGATTAAAAATAAACTGAAAAATTCTGTTGTGTGTGATTGGCATTATGAATGACTAGCTGTCACCGCGACGTCGCATGCGAGATCTTGTTGCTAGAATTGGGAATACAAACCTGTAGGTACGAGAAATGTGTCCTAAAAGACACGCAGTTGAGATAAGATGACGAGGAAGCATCAATACCACTTTAACACTGAACTTGTTTCATCAAGAGAACCAATTTGCAAAATGTTTAAATAGCAACAAACTAAATAGGGGGGAGGGGGGTGTGAGGGGGTCATTTTAAAAAACCACACAGTCTCGTGAAA
>JARYHS010014817.1:0-34330 GCA_031002005.1 Vandiemenella viatica
AAATAATGGTGTTTGATCCTGTGGCCAGGAAGACCTGTAGTTTTCTGAACCTGGTTAAGTACGATGACCTGCAACATTCATAATTTCTGAGTCTTCAAATACATCTAATAACTTTCTTCTTCCATTTAAGCAATTGTTTTGCGTCTGTCAGATTACTCACGGATGATAACCATAAACAAAGTAAACATGAATAAGGGTTGTAATAAATTTTTAGAGCACTTTATCAAATTAACATAAAAATATACTAAATAAAGCTAACTATTTTAGCAGCGTCGATATTTGTAGAAATATCACTCTAATTTTCAAAATTTTTCACGCACATTGATGCATTTATTAGATTTCTTTAGACTATAAAAATGTGCTCCACGTGGTCTTGTATTTGGAAAAAGTATGTGATGAACAGCTTAACTGTGAGATACCTGACGTATCAATAATAAACACTCTGTGTTATCGATCTCTTCACTGCACACATCTCCTTCTTAGATTTTCTTCGTTTATTTCGCTCAGAGTATCGTATTCGGAGAACCATATCAATAATTTTCAAGCCTGAAAAAACCAAACACGAAAGATAAGGACACAGAAATTACGCTAGCTTTCCGCAGACGCCATCGGTTATCCAGAGTCGTCGCATATGGAACCTGCAGTAGCCCTCCTAGCCGTAACACCATTAACCAGCAGCCATTTATATAATTCTCCCTTTAAAATGATTAACACGCTCTCTCCACAACCAGGCGCACCGTAAATCTTCTGAATGGCTTTCAATGAGTCCGTAGAAATTCCCTCGGAAAGCACACATTCTCGTCCACGTGTAACAAGTTTTGATCCTATTCGAGTGCAAGTAAAATGTCTACAGAGAAATTAATTTTTTCACTAACAACTCAGAATATCGTTAATGTTCTAAAATTGTTTTGATAATGTGAGAGCTGTATAAAATTCCTCAAGTGATGAAATCATTTAATAATGCTTAGACATGTTTGATCGGGACTCGGCAGGGAAAGATGTGAAATTACTAAAGTAAAAATTTGGTCAGTTAGACAGGGAATTCAGAAAACAGTTATCTGAAATAACGAAACGACAATTTAAAAACAGTCCGACTGCATGGGTATTCGCCTTTGATTGAGCCCTAATGTAAACATCAAGTTAATATCAATTTCAGTCTGTTAACAATCACTCTTTTCCACTTGTAACCAGTTTTATTGTTAATGCTGTCATGAGAACAAAGACGGAAATAAAAAACTAAAAAACTCCTCAACACCATAATTGCGAATACGACATGGAATTTTCGATCCTTTAATGCTTAATTACATTAAAATGAGGTATTGCTCTTTTTTTTTTTTTTTTTTTTTTTTTTTAAAGAAAAAGGGTTTTGTAATTCTGAATCAAAGACGGAACTGTATGGAATTACTCATTTGTTAATAAGTTAATAATCATAAAGCTTGAAACCGAGCGTGGTGGTGTAACGGATAGCGTTCTGGCCTCGCATTCGGGAGGACGGCGGTTCGAATCCCCGTCCGGGCATCCAGATTTGGGTTTTCCATGGTTTCCCCAAATCACTCCAGGTGAATGCCGGGATGCTTCCTTCAAAAAGGCCATGGCCGAATTCCTTCCCATTCCTTGCCCCCATCCTTTCCCGTCTCTAAAGACCACGTTGTTAAAAAGGGACGTTAAACTGTTAAAAAAAAAAAAATAAAGCTTGAAGCTTTTTAAGTTAGAGATTCCTAATTATCTAAAGCAAATGCGATGAAAATTTGTAAAAAATCACGAAGGGCGAAAATAATTATAGGCCTTAGTGGGATTTGAATGACTTTTTATAGTCTTTTTGTTGATCAATAAAGGCTGATAATCCACCGACTCACTTTTAAAATTCTTCTAACTTGCAGCACACTTTTTAATAAAGCCAGTTTAACACACAGTAGGCGAATGAAAAGCTTGGTTTACGATTTGAAGACTGTTTTTGCGTTTGAAACTTAAGTGAAATATTGCCGTAACCATGAACATCGAAAAATAACATCTATTTAATACGACTTCCTGGTGTAAATCAACTGTATTTTTCAGGTGCCATATTGCTATTGAATTTTCTCATGAGTATCCGTCTGCTTTTCAAGGAAATCATTTCGCTCTAATTGTTTGAATGTCGTTAAGTTACTGAATATCTGGATCACCAATGTTAGTAAATACATGTGATTCCATTAACATTTGGTCCAAATTTTACGTTGTCAATTCTTTTTCAATTTCTGCTTAGCATTCAAGTTCTTAGCCCCTGAATCTGTAAGTTAAATGTCGTTAAAAGTTTACAGGCACTTAATATCCGTGCGTTCTTAATTTCAGAAGCTAGTTTTGTACCGGGAAGTCTAAAAACGGGAAAGCCTATAGTAGTATTAAACCTATATTAGTATTAAAACTGGTACATCTGAAAAGCAAATGCGATCTATACAATAGCTCAGTATAGGCAGCCGTTCATACACGTCTGTGCACTAGTCGTCCAGCCATTCTGTTCTCACAGGTAGACAGATAAGAATGAACACAGGAATCACACTTCAAAAAATGAAATGAGAGTGCCCCTAAAGAGAAAATTGGTTGAAATTTCTGAGTCTGTTTACAACCACTAACGTAGCACGTTTGTTTTAGAGCAGGGGTGGCCAACCCGCGATCCGCCTTGAATATTTTTCCGCCCACGAGGTTCATTATACTTTTACAAAATATGTTTATTTTATAATGGCCAAAGTAGTTAAAAACCAATGCATTAAAAAAAATTATTTGTGCATCCATGTTTTCAAAATTTATTTCATTTATATATCTTTCATATATCATTTTTGTGTTATATATTTCTTTAAAATGTGGGTTTGGTCGGTGTTATATATTTCTTTAAAATGTGGGATTAGTCTCATTATTATTACATTCTCTACTAGCATCTAGCCCGTCAAAAATGACGGTTTGAACGCCATATTCTGTCAGTTCATTTCATTATTATTATTATTATTATTATTTTGCAGTTGGTTAATTATACGGGATTGTTATTAGATAATGCTAGTGGCCTTGATTTGATAATGTTCTACACAGCAATACAGTAGTAACTTCTACTAAATTAATGAGGGCGGATGTATAGAACCAATAAAATGAAAAATAAATTGGGAATCCAGAAACTTTTGCTATCCATGTAATATTAGTTTTATTTCTAGTCCAGGCACACTCCAGCACGATAGGTACGAACTACGTTCACTTGCATTTATTAATACCTTCAGTAACTTGGCGCATAAGAAAGCAGTTTAATTGGTTTGTAAAACTCATTTCAGAGTGAAGTACGCGGTAATCAAATGTGTCGTGGGCTTTCTGGTCAACTTAACCACAACCCTCCATTAATATTGCTTTCGAAAATCATAACTTCTACTACTCTCAAATTCAGTCTCAAGACATATTGTTTTTAAGCAGTGATTCCGTTATAATACAGCCTGTAGACTAACATTAATTTCAAGCAGAAATTAGGTTGTAATACATCCTGGACGGGCATAATACAGTTAAATGTACTACGGAAAATATTTCTACAGGATTCTTCCATTTTACCACAGCAATTTCTGGCAGAATCGCGATCTCCAGTAATACCGATTTATTTACATTATTTTACTTTAAATGACGGGAAGTATAATATCAAAAACGGATAACTACCATTTATCTTAATGATATATTTCGTACATTTTGTGTAACCTTCCTCTGAGTTTTTAATAAACTTCATCGTTTCTTATCTCTGGAAAAAAATCATAGGTTGTGTTTTAACCTAGTACTCATTATTGATACAGGTAATATAACGTACACATACGTTACATGAATTTTTACATCTGGTTGTCGTAGATAAATAAAAGCAATTTGTAAATTTAAACGAACGTACTAATTGTAAGTTTGTGACACATAATTGCCTCACATTAATTTTTTTCCCTGCTCTCCGTAGTTCTAATATCTCTACTCACTGCTCTTTTGCGGCAATAATATCGTTGTTGTATTCCGAGTGTCATATCGCTTATGCTGTAAATAGTCGTATCCTTGACTGTTTAAATCTAATCAAAAGTTTATATTAAATCTCATTTAATAGTTAACACATGTATCAAAAACTAATGGTATCATATATAATGGTAGTAAGAATTTATTCTGGAAAAGCTTATAAGGAGAAACGAATTTGTCATTTTTAATGATATCTTTTGTTATATGAATGCGTTACTCTGGTTAGATTATCAGAGTATTTGGTTAGGATTTTTCATAAATAAATGCATTTTACTTATGATCACGTAGACTATAATTTCTAAAACGGATAACTGTTATTTATTTGACCAATACATCATTACGTTTCTCCGAGTTTTAAATACACTTCACTGTTTCTTACCGTCTGCCGAAAAAATCTTAGGTTATGGTTTAACCTAGGGCTTATAACTGACACAGATAAAATAGCGTAAATATTGAATCCCTTCTCCTTACATGAATTTTGGTGTATAACTGATACAAATAATATAACATAAACATCAAACACTATTCTCCTTACACGAGTTTCAGCATCTAACTGTAGTAAATAAACAAAATGCAACATGAAGGAAGTAATGCAATATGGTAGCTGTTGATTGGCGAGTGACGGCTGTCACGTCACCGTTCTGTAGCCAATACGTGTAGCAGCTATAGACGACTCACGTAGACGCCACGTTAGCGTTTTATATAATAGGATGTTTAAATGTAAGAATAATAGTAAACACAATAATAATAAATCATTATGTACAAATTTTTATTAAAAAAAGTCTATAATGGGTCTAAATCTAATATGGGGATATATAATTTTATAAGCGGTCCGCAGAGTTATGATGCATTTCCAAAGTGGCCCGCAAGATTATTTGGGTTGGCCATCCCTGTTTTACAGAAACAATGACATTAATTTAATGTTACTACATTTCGAGATCATATAAAAATCATATTGACCAACAGGAAAAGAGGAAATACTCGACCTGAAAGGAAAATTCATTTTTACAATAATTTGAAATTATTGCACCGCAAAAGAATCGAATGCCGAAGTTTGTAATACTGCCTGATGGATGAGAACTACTTTACTTTAGTGTCATGAGAAGTAAGTCAACAGAGACAAGCCATATTTTCTGATTGATTGAAGGCATGAGAGAGGCAATTTCAAAGGATTATAGCCCAGATCTGAGTAACCACGCGGAATATTAAGGAAAATTCAGACTGATCAGCAGCGGACAATACTAAATTTATTTAAAATACATTACATGCAAAGTAATCACAGAAATGTTACGACAATTTTATACGAAATAAGAATCTTTACCAAATGGTATCTCAGGTACATTATCCCAGGCATTGAATGCACATATTGAAGTGTGCGTTGTCCTTCCTTGGCACAAGTGAACATGACGATGGTGCAAGTTCAATTAAGTGTTTATATTTACATTACAGGAACAACCATGATTCATGCTACTTGTTCCAGTCCTTCTTCTGGTATCCCGTCCCGACATTGCGGCATGCCCGGTAGGTGGCATGGAAATCGACCTAGTATAGACGGCGCTGGCATCAGGCCAACCAGAGCCATCACATCACAGTCTCCGCCACGGCCAATCAGAGCCGACCCGGCACGGGTATAAATAAGCCAGCGCAGCTCCATTCATCCAGTTCGGTGTTCACTGCGCTTTCGGTTGTGTCTCCGTCAAACTGTGATTCGTCTCTTGGACTCTCGACAGTGTTCGTCTCGGCTACGTCTACGGTACTCTCTCTTGGACTCAGTGCATCGCTTCTCGGACTCGTGACTGTGCTTGTTCTCGGCAACGTTCGGTACTCTCTTTCGGACTCTGTGAACCTCACGTCGGATACAACCAGTGCGCGTCTTTGGATTTCGTTCGGCCTGCTCCTTGGACTTGTTCGGGTTATTCGTGACTATCTCCTGCGGACAGCCCCTCCGCCGTTCGACGTCGGCCGCCGTACGGATATAGCACTTCTGGCTTCCCGTCCGTTAATCGAAATAAATTACGTCACACTAGATCTCTCCTCATCTTACATTTTCCATATTTTTGTTAGACTTTCCCTGTAAGACAAGATTCAGTTCAATCGACAAACTCCATGACTTTCGTAACTGTCATTTTCACAAATTGTCTGCTAAACTATTACTAACTATTTCATTCCAACATGGAACACTGTTCGCAAGTAGCCACTGGGTTCACAGTATAGGTCATTGAGGGTATCTTCTTCCGTTCCCTATCCGTTCCGGATGTTGGCAACCATCTTGGCTGTCTCGTCTCTGCTGGTTGATGCTCGGATTAACTCCGTAGTTGTCTTGGAGGTCCATGTTCTCAGATTTTTTAACCAAGTAGGCCTACTTCTCTTTCCTTGTATTTTCCCCTGGAGAACAGACTGCAGGACTTCATAACGGCCACTATTCCTCATGATGTGTTAAAGGTACTGAAGCTATTGTGTTTTTATGGTGGTCAGTATTTCGATATCTTTTTACATTTTGCGGAGCACTTCAACATTTGTGGTGTGGTCTGTCCATGGTATTCTGAACATTTTTCGATATAGCCACATTTCAAAAGCTTGTAACATTTTGTTGATAGTTTGTCTTAATGACCCCGTTTCAACGCCATACAGGACAGAGTACACATGGCAGTTCAGGAGTCTCATCTTCGAGGTAATTGGTAAAGCCAGGGCTACTTTCAATAAAATGAATAACCTTTTTAAGTGACTTTACTTCGTCAGATGGATCCCATTGGCTGTTTACTGTGATGCCAAGATACGTATACCGTGATAAACATTCAATGGCCTTCTGGTTAATTATAATATGGCATTAGGAGTTGTTGTCTTTACCAATGACCATTACTTTTGTCATATTTATATTAATGTCAAGTCCGTATTCACGGCTGCTTTGTGATTGAGGGTATGATAGAAGGAATTCTTTAACCGCTGTGGACATGTGCCTGCATAAAACCTGGACTCTGTATATTTGCTTAGTCAAAATTCTATATACCTCTTCTAATTACTGTTTTAACCACATGTAGAAGGTTTACAAATGATAAGGTTGATTACCATAAATTTTTACAAGACTTATAATGTATTGTTTGACGGATAAATGTTATGAAACACAAATTTATTAGTACCTGGCATTTGGCAGGACGCGTGTTTGATCCCCGGTGTGTCTTAATATGTTTTAATTTTTCTATGGTTTCCCGAATTCTGTTCCGGTTAATCAGGAATGGTTCCAAAGACCATGACCACATTACTTTTCTCCCGATTCCAGTGTCTCTGAAGTAACGAAGTAACGAAGAAAGCGTAAAATAGATTCCGAGAATGTACCATATTGTTAACTTCAGGACAAATGGTCAATATATATATATATATATATTTATATTTATATTTATATTCATATTCACTACATTCGCTTAAAGAAAAATATGTACCTGGTCTTTGAAAAGAAGGTTTTTTTTAAATTAGTAAATGTAACTTTCTTGTTTTATGTCATCTGTTGATTAAATTATAATTTGAGTATCCCTTAGATACGTCTTTTACTTTGATTAGGGAGGAAATTTTTTTCTGATAGCTCTCCCCTCAATTTCTGCTGCTCAGAAAATTTGGAAAGCTTTTCTAGTGTAAACAAAGGCAAAGTTTTGGTGGTGGTATGAACAGCAAACAGCAAAATTCGCTTCCACGTCAGCCCGTTTGTATGAATATAGTGAACTGATACTAATGTTTTGAAATTTGATGCCAAGATTTTTTTTTATTTACCTAAAGCAGAATTTTTAAATTATAAATGAAAAGTTGTGAAATAATTCTACTAGTTCAGTAAAATTACAATTTACTTCATGTATAGTTCTTCTTCCAGCTAAATTTCTGCGTTATTAGGAAGTCTCTTCAAAACTCGAGGACTTGGAAGCTGGTACCAAGCTGCAATAGGTGAAACAACACTGTGCAAATTACCACGCAAGATGGTGCCGGCATGGTATTAGGACCGCCTTTAAGTAGCGCTGATCCTAGGATAAACACGGACCGCCAGAGCGTTCGAACAAGGCACCGCACCTAACTAAATAATAGCGGCGGACTTAATTAAATATAAAACGGAACCTGGGCGGCAGCGTGTGCAACGTTAAAAGGCGGCGCACGCTTTCGCAGCCGGGCGTAATCTTCTTAATGCGCAACCAACTCGTCCCCCGGTGCACAGTGTTTAAAATCAATTATTTTCGCAATTAGCTTCCCTGATTGCATTGGAGCTCTAAAGTAATTAAATATAACTGCGTTAGAGGGGGCAGGGCGGTTAAAGGCTGCCACCGAAACCGTGTCTCAGGTAATACGGAAAGGGGAGGGGAACGCAGACAGTAAAATGAGAATCTAGAGCGTACACATTAGGAACTACCAGACATTCAAATAATTTCAGAAAATGGAGAATTGTCATTGGTTGGAATAATATATAAGTTATAAAAATCTAAAGAAATAATTTCTTTGACACTTGTCAAGAAATTGATTAAAGGACGCTTCCTCAAAGCACAAGTTATACAATGTTAAACATCCAGAAGGATCGTTGTGCTGTTATTGAGAAAAGGCACACAACGCCAGTCCTGCTTTATCTTCCTGTGGGGTACTAGGGATAAGTATAACAAAACTGTTCTCGCTTGATTGAGTAACTACTGTCAGTCATGTATCTCCTGGTGTTCTTCTGCACTGTTTACTTTGTATCTCATTTAATGTATTTTCCTTGGTATTCCATGCCTTCTCCTCCAGCCATTCTCTTAACAAGAGACTACAGTTTGAGTATTGCCTCCTTTATTAATTCTTTCGGTTTCTCTACTCTCACTGTGTCACTGATCTCATCATTACTAATCTTGTCCATTCTAGTAACCACTTTTCTGTTAGATTTTTTTTTGTTTTTTTTTTTTTTTTTTTTTTTTTTTGTGAATGGCATTTGGTTTCACTTACGCCATACAGCAAGCTCAAGTGTGATTTTAGATTATCCAGTATTTTCAGTTTCTATATTGTATATTATTTTGCAAGAACTCTAGACACCACAGGACGGACACAACATGTACACACACACACACACACACACACACACATACACTAAACACTCATGCCCTCGGTCGGACTCGAACCGGCTTCCATCGGCACGTGGAGCCAGCACCCTAGCCCCTACGCTACCGAGGCCGGCTTCATTTGCCTGTTTCTTATTGATATCCCGTTTCTTCATAGCCCACGTTTCTGCCACACTTGTGACAATAGGAACACAGTCCGATAAATCATTCCCTTATTTCTCTGTGTTATATCCTTGTTAGGTATTAGGCTGCCAACGCTTCTTAAAGATTGTTCTGTCTAACCTCTTCATTCACTTCTATTATCCTGCAATCATAATTATGCTCGTTAGACCTTTTTCCTTGGCTGCGACTATATACTCATTAACCCACAATGTTTACCCATACCTATAACTGCCATTAGACTTCCCCTCGATCATTAGATTAGGCCATTTGTTTTATCTTTTCTTCTGAGGGATACATTTCCCAGTACTTTAAGCTACATTTACAATCCCTAACTGGTTAGGTTCTATGCTATGATACTTTAAAAATTTATCTCACAGTTAATTTTCATTTTGCTCTTGATTAAGGTAAATGGGAAGGTGCATGGCAGGTGAAAAATGTAATAATGTTATTAACGATAAAAATACAAACGTGTCTATATTACTGAAAAAGTTTTAGACCATTCCTGTTGTTATTTATTAAAAAAAAAGTATACTTAAATGTGAGACGTGCTTCTACGCATATTAATATCTAGTATATTCTATCGTCTGTTTTATCTTAAATTATTAATATGTACGGTATTCGTTGTAACAAAAGAAAATAACTATGTCAATATCGTTTGACTGTGTGGTCTTGATGACTAATGCCATTATAAAAATAACAAAAATGAATATTCAAAATAAGTTGGGTTTTGTATGTATTTCTAGTATCTCTGACATTTGTTTTTAATAATAGTACATTAAAGAACATTAAATTTGAATTAAAATTATCCATCAGCAAAGCAAACTATCGTAAAGTTACTCGGTTTGACTTGATTCATAGTCAAAATGTCTCCAGTTGTACTAGACCAAGGATCGATTTCGTGTCATTAGGAAGCAAATAAATAAAATAAATGCTTTTCGGAAGTTACAACAAATTGTGTTTATAGGGGAACTTAAAATGTTTTTCACACACAGGACTAAAACTAATTTCGTGGGAAATTAGTGCTATTTAATTAAACTGTTTGATTAAATATAATTTTTTTTTTTGTTAAGGAAATCGTTTCATGAATTGATCATTCGATCGCTTTTAAATGCAGTAGAAGTGTCAGCTACGATCCATAATGAACATATTATATTAATAACATTCGTTTAAAATTTATGATACGAGTAGTTTACTTCATTGCCTTGATCTTCGTCACTTCATATCTCTACCATCTTTGTTCTGAGGTAATGGGAGGATATCACTGTATTGAAATATAGTTCCTCCTAAATTATTTTAGCAACAAGAGTTAGGGTTAAATATAATCGATGGATGTGGGTACTTGTTGTAAATGTAAGCAAAACAATCCAGATTACATCAGTGATGACTATGAAAACATACAGAATCATTTCATTATTGCTTTGTAGATTTTTAAAGCACAAAATCATAATTTTTTTATCATACTGAGCCAATGTTATTTATCACTGTAAACATTCACACCCTTCTCTCTCATGATGATAGGCTTGGGTAAAATATATCAATGTATCGAAATATCGATATTTTTTAATAAATTAATTGATATTTATCGTCGATAGTTTTACTCTCGATAATATATAAACAATCGATATTTTATATCTAGTACAGTTTTAATGAAAAAAAAATTCGTTTTTTTTTTTTTGTAAACGCAATTCAGTATCCAATTTAATACTATACAATGTTGTTGAAAACCATTTTTCCGCAGTAAGAGTTTACAAGGAAAATAGTGTATAATAAAATTTATGGAACCTTTACTAATAATATAACATCTTTTTTTCACTACCTCAACGGTTTTTATGACAATCCCGCTACTGTTTGTAGCTTAATCTGTATATTCATATTGGTGGTTCTGGACACTCTGATATTGCAATTTAGGGGAGAACCAGGTTATGGTCGTAAGGACCTTAATAGGAACCCATTTGTATTCTTATATATAGAACATTCTTTCTGCAACTTACTCAGGTTTCAAGAGGGTTCATGATGATACTTCATGATACCTTATATTTGTGCCAGGTCATAGGTATCACTGTGCCTATAGACTCTAGTCTTTGGACCTCGTAATGGGCTTCCTCTATTCTGTTGAAGAATTTTCAGTTGATTGAAAAATTTGTGTATTAATATATGGAACATTTGTAATGTCATGGAGGATCGCTGTCGGAGTGAAGTAACTGGTCTGGGTAATTATTCGGAGGGCCTTAATCTGGAATTCTGGATGTACTGTAGATTCTGTTGAAAATACTGGTTGTTCCCTAAAATTGGCAACCATATAGGATGAAAGGTAAAATGATCGAATTGTAGATAGGAGCCTTAGTTGTTATCAGTACTCAAGATCGACGCAAAGTGACCACTAGCCCTTTTTTCCTCCGGTCAAGCACAGGTTGGTGAAAAATAAGTTTGTTGTCAAGTATTATGTCAAGGTATCGATTTTCGGTCACCCATTGAAGCTTATGTCCCATTATTACAAGTTGATTTTGTAGTACTGGCCGTTTCCTTGATAAGTATATTGCAGAACATTTCGTCGGGTTAAGTCTGACTTTATTTTCTCTGCACAATTTATCAAAAGCCCAAGCCCTTTTGAGCATTCTGGATATTACGCGTGTGCTTCCCTCCTGTCGAGAAGATCGTCAGCAAACTGAGACAGAAGTACGTGAGGAGGTAAGGGGATGTCATTGATGTAGATATTGAATAGTGTTGGGGCCATTACTGAACCTTGAGGAATACTGGCAGTGATTGTGTGAGTTGCAGATTTTTGACCTTCAATAATTACGAATAATTTTCTATCTTTTACGTAACTAGCAATAAGTGCATTACTAGCATTCCAGGATATCTGTTTGTTGGTAGAGTTTATCTATTAATTTAGTGTGCCAGGCCTTGCCATAAGTTTTATCGATGTCGACGAAAACAGCAGCAGTTGATTTGTTCCAGTTGAAGCCTTTGCTTATATGCTCCGTCAGTCATATTAGTTGAGTTGTAGCTCCTACTCGGTTTTCAAAGCCAAATTGTTCATGTCGAATGGTGTATCCAAACTGGCGTTAATTCTTTTTAACAGTAATCGTTCTAGTATTTTTGAGGAAGCGGACAGTAAACTAATCGATCTGTAGTTTACAGGATTTTGTTTGTCTTTACCCCTTTCTGCCAACATGATAACCTTGGCAGTTTTCCATATCGATGGGTAGTAGTGTTGAAATAGGCAAGCATTAAAGATTCTGGTTAGTATGACAATTTCTTTTCTTGGTAGGTGTTTTTGAAGAGCGTTGGCAATGCCGTCATAACCAGGGAATATTTTGGTGACTAATTTCGTGATTATGTCTCTGGGGTTGTTAGTTCCGGTTGGTCGGAAGGTAGTCTGCTTAGTTTATCTACTACCCGCTGAGTAGTTGAGATCACGTCTAATTCTTTATCTGGGGTCAGTTGGTATTCCGCTGCTGTATGTTGAGCTGCGAAATGTTCTTATAAGATTTCTGTTTTACCCAATAACAGGAAGCATGGACCTGCGAGGCCATTTATAGAGGAGCTGGTTTATCATGGTTCTCTAAGCGCCCGGATTAGTTGTCACGCCTCTTTATTTTCAAGCATTAGTTGAGACATTTTATCCTCCCATCTTTCTGAGCTCATTTCTTTTAACCGGGTATTGAGTTCACGAGACTAATGGCGATACATACGGCGCTCGGCTGCATCACGGAAAAGTTGCCAGAGTAACAAAAATAATCAGTTTGCTCACGAGTACAAAGTAATCAATTCAGTTTTTCACACGGTTGATTCTCTGAAGTATGTAGCCATAATAATACAAAGCAACATGAAATTGGAATTGCACATAACTTCCGCCGTAGGTAAAGCTAATTCTAAATTACGATTCATAGGTCGTAATCTGAGGAATTGTAATGCCCATACAAATGAAATAGCTTATAAAACACTAGTGCGCCCGTAGCTGGATTACTGTTGAGAAGTTTGGGATCCGTATCGCAAGGACCTGATTGACTCAGTGGAGAGGGTCCAGAGGAGAGCCGCTCGATTCGTGACTGGTTGCTACAGCCCTTATGAAAGCGTCACAGATTTGATACTTAGATTGGGATCGTTTGGAAGACAGACGACGTCATATGCGTTTGAATTTATTTGAGAATATGCGAAATTCTATCACCTACGAGTGCAGTGAGATACTTCTTCCACCATCCTATTTGGGTCACAATGACCGGAGGGATAAGATTCGAGAAATAAGGTGCCGTACAGGTGCTTTCATGTATTCTTTCTTTCCTGGTGTTATTCGGGATTGGAATGCGCAGAATTAAGTTTGGTGCTTAGCACCCTCTGCCACCCACAATGTCTGTGAATTGCGGAGTATGGATGTAGATATATAGGTAATAGTACTCTATAGTGGTTCCGTGAATACCTAAGATCTTCTAGAATGTCAGATAGTCTTTGATGATATTTGTTGTTGAGGATGGTGGTTCCTATCGCTCTTCTGTCAGCCTCCGTTGATAAAATGATTGATCACCTTTTCGATATGGTCTGGTGTCGAAACGTTGACGATGAGATTAATTCTGTTGTGGACCAATAATGAGAAAAGGTTCCAGTTTGTCTCCTGGATGCTTTTTGGCGACTGATTTAGTAAAATATAATTTCTGACGTTTTGTATCACCGGGTTATGGTCAGATGATAGGTCCGACATAGATTTGAGGTGCACTAGGTGGATAATGGAACGTCAATGTCATCAGGTTGTGCTCTCTGCGAGTTAGTGATATGTGTCGGTTCTGCAGGTCCTAGGATATCAGTGTTTCTTCTACAAGCTAGATGGAGCAGGATATCGCGTTTAGGATTATTTAAGCGGGAATCCCAGGCTGTATGTTTATTGTTTAAGTCATCGCCAATAATAATTTTGTCACCTTTCGAAAGTAATACGTCGAGATCGGGTTGAATATGGTTTCTATTTGGAGAGAGATACGCCGAGATTAAAACGATGTGCCCCTCTTTCGAATGAATTTTTACTGCCGTAGCTTTTAATTCCACTAGATTTAAAGGTTGAACTGCAGTATGGGTTAGTATAGATTTTTTGAGTACTATGGCAGTACCGCCGCCCCTTTGGCCTATCTTGTCAATATGATGTATCTGAAATCCTAATAAGCTGAATTTGTCCTTAGGTTTTAGATGCGTTTCGGTTATCAAAATAACGTTAATGGTATATAGTTTCGCGAACTCTAGAAGTTCAAGTTTCTTGTTTTTATCTCCCTTTGAATTCCATATGATAATGCATAAGTCACGTTGTTATGGTGGGTTTACGGCCATGATTTTTAGCATTGCCATATCACCTTCCATAAAGCCAACAGTTTAGTGAACTTGTTCTATACAAACATTTTTTTATGGTTCTTTTCATTGTGTAGGGTAATTTGTTCATAACTAAAAAGTCCACATATAATGATATAATTTCAGTAGGAATAATTGTGTTCGATGTTTTTTTTTCCTTTTACTATTTCATTCCTCCCAGCTGAAGGCTGGAAGGCGGGCTGCTGGTGGATCACGGAGATCCTTTTCAGCCTACTACACTTCGGGGAGGGAAGGGGGATGGAAAGTCGACCGTGGCCTTGTAGCGAACCATCCCAGCATTCGCCTAGAGAGACTGAGGAAAATCACGGAAAAACCTCGGACAGGATGGCCGAACCGGGTTTAACCCCGGTCCTCCCAAATGGCAAGTAGCAGTGTGAAATCGCACTGCCTAAGCCTCGGTCAATTTGAAGTTCGTCGCTCAGCAATTAGTGCCTTTCTGAAGTTATGAGGCAGATTGTGGCGAAGGTTTTTGTCCGAAGACATTTCCTTCAAACTTCTTACGTCTTCATCACTTTTCTTGTGGTATGTCTTCTAATTGATGTTTTTATTATTATTATTTATTTATTTATTTATTTATTTATTTTTTTTTTTTTTTTTTTTTTTACGATTTCATTCCTCCCAGCTGAAGGGAGAGTCACAGGAGACTCTATTCAGCCAAACTACTTCTACGGGGAGGGAAGGGGGATGGAAGGTCGGCTGTGGCCTTGTAGGGAACCATCCCAGCATTCGCCAGAGTGGTTGAGGAAAACCACGGAAAACCTCAAACAGGATGGCCGAACGAGGTTTGACCCACGTCCTCCCGAATGATAGGTAGGAGGCCGAAAACGGCCTATTTACATCTCGGAAAATTGATGTTGCCACCCGTGCTCTTTTATATTCTATGTTTTAAGCATTACAAACTGCGAGAAATAACTTATTTTTCGCTGACCATGATTCTGTCTGGATGAACGGGATTCACGTAAATATATTAGTAGCATTTTGATGGGGTTTCTGACAATATACAGCTCATGAGCCAGGGTCTAAAACAGTTAGGGTTCATTCTGAAGTCGGAAGATTGTGGAATATAAGGTTAAAGTTTCTACAAATTAGTATCAAATTTTGGTTGAATCTGATTCATCGCAAAACTTCAGGTTAAGTTACTCCTGACAGTCGAGACGTGTGTTTCCCCTCCGGCCTCTCTGCCCCTCCCTCCAACGCTGTCGATGTATTAAATGGGACATAATTGGTTTAAGAGAGAGATCTGTGCTCTAACACTTGACGGGAACGAAATTGGGAGCAACAGTTAGTTTTAAATAATCCTGTGGGCGATACTTCTGAGAGTCGCTAGGAGAGGAAGCTGCAGCGAGACATATGGGTGGGAGGGTGGGTGTTGATCACAGGGGATGTGCTGAGAGCCCTCCGCCCTTCGCCATATTTCAGTAGCCAACAATGAACCTCCCAAATGGCGCCGTTTGTTTGCCGCTAAGTCTCCGATAACACTCTTGCATCATGGAGCGCTTTATTTTTAATGGCCGCTCAATTTTATCTACGACAAGGAGGCGCTTAATAAAAATGGTGCCTGGTGATGTAGGCCCTACGAAGAAGCGTTTCTGCTCTTTGAATATCCGATTTTGATGTCGTTTCAATTTATAGCTTCTGTCCATTACATAATCCATAATGTTTTGTCACCAGTCTCTCCGTGTCTTGCGCAACTCCCTTCATCTCAACATACCTGTTCCAACTTACATCATACGTCATCAGGATCATAATTTACCTTATAACCTTTGTCTTCCACTACAGTTCGTTCCTTGCTTGCAAGCTCCGCTAACAAATTAACCAATCCCACATGCCTTAAAATGAGTCCCACCAACCTGTCTCTTCTTTCTGTGAGAATTTTCCAAATCTTATTCCCTCGCCCATCAGTATTACGTTTATTTCCGGTCTTATACATCAACTTAAATTAGAACATCTTTCTATAATACCACTTCAGACGTTTCAATTTTCTTTTTATTCTTCTTTCTTTTTCTTCCCGCTTTTGGCAATATTGTATTATAACTCTCTGAAATATTAATCTGACCCTAAAATGCGGAGAAGCGTGCGAGTTCTGAGAAATGTAAGACAGCAGAAATTAAGCTAGGACACGTTTCCATTCCGTCTTGTTCTCAGGCGTACTCTATACAAAGCATTCGAATAGTCACTTCTAATATTCTGCAGAATCATATCTTACACGAGTACAAGAAACATTATTTGATTTAAGTGTAAATTTTCATATTGACTAGAGGATACTCAGAGTTTCTACCTTTAACTATAAAAATGACCATCTCACTATTCGACGTCCTTGATCTATCCGCATTAGTTTTAATCGTCTTCAGTACAATGCTCAAAGTAACGCTGCATTAATTCGTGTTGGGAAAAATACCCTAATTGTTTAAACGGAACTCGTTTACGTGTTTTAACGATTTGCAAAATTTTCCAGAAAGATAGTTTTGATTTGCATGCAATGGATGTGGTGACGTCACCGAGGGATCAAAGATGCTATGCAACTAGAGTGTTAGTTTGCTGCAATTATAAATAGCATATGCCACGTTTACAGTCAGAGGAATAATAAAGATTTTATCGTCACTGAAAAACAAAGTATAAATGTTTACCCACTAAAGTACGGAAACGTCTTGGATATCAGGGTATCAATCCGGATAGAACAAACGAAACTGACCAGAATATATTGAATTTTATCCTGTCGAATTTCTGTAATGGCTGTGACAGATTACGGAGGACTACGACTTGAGATCAAAGAATTTAGATACTTAAAAAGTTGTTATTGAAAATTCTGGCAAAGGTATGGAGATGTGAAAACAAGATTACAGAAAACTAAGAAATCAATGAAACAAACAAGTTAGTTTTAATTTTTCATTTTATAATTCTTCATCTCAATCCAAAATAATGCAGTAACTTGTAAATAGTCTTTTTTTTGCTTTCACTGTTCGAAAACTTTATATCCTATCCATTAAAGGTCTGATCGATCTTCGATCCGTGGTTCGGATTGCCCGTAAGATTGTAGGTTTCAAAAGATAGGAACTGATCGTCCTAACTCTGAACGATGGCTCAGCATGCCTCCTTCTGGAGAATCTAACCAATCCTCGTGTTGTGGACTAAGTTTTTTTTAGGAACTTTGATATTTTATGTCAACTTTGTTACTACGACGGTGAAAAACGTATTTAGCTTATATTTTATTTGTGTGTTTATAGTTATCAGTGGAGTATTTCGTACAAATGGTGGTTTCTCATATCCTCAATTTTCTCCTTGCCATCCTAAAAATCAGTATTATTCAGTTTTGCTTGTTTTTAAGTTTTAAAACTACATATCATATTGTTCTCATTTAATTATATACTTATTTGCGTTCTTCGTGTTTTGATATACACGTTTGTTGTTATTATTGTCCGAATTTCATGATTAGTTTATAAAACAATGACTCATCGATTTTTATTTGCTTATCTTTCAACAATACTGAATTCATGGTTGAAATATTCTAACAAATTTTGTCCTTTCTTTTAAAAAACTTTAATTTTTTGTTTCTAAAATGGTGAAATTCAAAGATTATATAATTTGTTTACGATAAAAACTGCTAGCATTGTGTATTTGTTCAACTTACATATTTTAATTGAAATTGTTTGAAAACATAGAACGTTATATTTATATTTGTACACGAGTGTCGATAACATGAGCTACAGTTCATTACGTCTTAAATATATATCTTTATATTTTCTGAAGGAATTAATATAAAATGAAGAATTCAAACTGTTTGGCTACTTAAATAAAACCGATCATCATGTTTCGCGCAAAATGCTGTTATAATACGTAGAGCATAATAGCCACACGCAGTAACCAGGTATTAGGAGAGACATTATTGGCGCAGAAATAAGTATAGAAAAAATATCTGGTACAATATATGTCTTTAAAACGGCAATTGTTGTCTGTTACATAATCAGAAACATGCAGTGATCCATAAGGAAAGATACAAAGAGTGCTTTAACCAAGGTACTTAAAAAATCTTATTTTTCGAGCTTTGTATAATTAATGAAATATATATCTTCAGGTCTTATGAACGATTTTTAAAGTTTTTGATAGCTATTACTTTCTTTATTCTACTGTTACTTTTATTATCTTTCTCACTATTAATTTCTTGTGAAATTCTATAAATACGTGTTTTAAAATGTTATGTCGGTGCACTCAGAAAACTATTTTCATATACCTTTTGACTCTTCCCTGTTTACAAATACCTTTTTTGCTACATTGCCTTTAATGATTACTGCCCATGTGTTTATTTAATACATATATTTCTTATACGTTGGTTTATTTTTTGGAATATTCGAAATAAGTTTTTAAACTAATTTTATGTCTTTTTTCTTTTTACACTGATTGATAGCACCCATTACTAGGGTTCAAACGCACAGTTTAAATATTTCCCGAAAACAAATGTTTTTGAGGCTGCTTTATACATTGTTAAAAGTAAAAAATAAAGAAGGTAAGTATTATAATTCGATATCATATTCTAAAGGAGCCTGAAGAAAAGCTGTATAAATAATATTTTGCAGATATTAAATTTATAAATCAAGATCAAAACATTAACTTATCTTACAACATAAGGTCGCAAAAATATTATGAGGAGTGTATCAGTTGGATTGCATTGTGCTGCTAGCGACGTTAGGAATACACAGAAATACGAAACGGTGGAGGCGCAATTTTGAATATGGAATATTTGAAGGAACTTTCACAAATTAATAAAACATTTATAGTTGACAAAATTTAAAAATACATACATAAGAAGTAGAAGAGTGAAAAGAATTAAGCGAATATACCTATGAAGGAAAGTAAATTACGACCGTGGGTCGATACGTAGACGAAGCGCAATATCCTAGTCAAATGCTATGAGAAAGAACTGAACATAAAAGTGTAGAACTGCGCAGTACCACGTGAATCTGGCGCTAGGTTATTTGAGAATGAAGAAAAAATAATAACTGAAGCATACAATGGTATAGGATGAAAACGTATCATTAAATCAGAATATGAGAACGTCATAGTAATGGATAAAGTTGAAATTTGTCTGTTTCATTATTTATATTTAGTTGAAACAACCAATATTCTTCTTGGCTGAGTAAGTTATCCTGACCTTGGAACTGATGAAATGGAGCTGTGGTATTTATATTTCTCACTGCTGTTTTTAAGAACGGTTATAATCATTTAACAACGAACTGACTGTCATTTAATGCGCAAATAATTCAGCGAAAGAAGCAGTGAGGATATAAAAGCATCAGAGTATTTCACTGAGCTCTCGTTCACAGTCTGCGATTAGTCGGTTCCCATTATTTATTAACAGATGTTCATCTCGTCTCTCAGATGCTGCTCATCCTGTAATCAAAGAACGTTAGCTTTCGTGAGTTCTTCTAGCTCACAGACTTGGGGGAGCCAAGTAATTACTTTGTGTTAGCCTGGATGAAACTCTTATAATGTTAGAAAGTCATGATTAGATTATTGTACATGTGAACGTAACTCCGAAGAAACATGTTAGAGCACTAAATTTACATGACCTTAACATGCATCCTATCTCAAGTTTAATTGTGTCTCCATTCGGCATTTGTATTAAGCGTTTGGTCCAATAAGCTAAATTTTAAACAAAACACTTATCTGCTTAGCAAATGATGTGGAAATTTACAATTTTTTTTTTTTTAAATAGGAGAATGAATATTCATTAATGCATTAAGTCTGGTTTGAAATTATCGAAAATATTATTTCTGTCGGTAACATCTATTTTTATCAACCCATACACTGACCATCAGGATGTTTTACGTTTACGTTGAAAGACGAAGGCTTTCTTAAAAATGCAAACTGAATGTGGGTCCATAAACACATAGTACCTCACCGGAACGGCTAGAAGCGCGATACGCAACCGGATGATAGCGAAAAGTTAAGGTGTTAGCAGTAGCCGAGATTATTTCATTCCTATACAAGCAGTACTTTGAAGCAATAATAAACAAACAAACATTCAAGACTAGTACATTCCGACATAAAACATCGTATATAAATAAATAATTTAAAATTTAAATACACTTACATTAATAAATTCTTTTAGCTCCTTTGAGTATTTAATTTCAATAAAACATCGAAAGATTAAATCATTTTTTTAAAAGGGGAGCGGGGGCGGGGGGGTTTTTATTGTGCGAAAGTTTCACACGAGTTTATTTGTCTGAAAATATTATGAGCATACCGTAGTATAATTGGGTAGGCTGCAACCCGCTTGCGGATAAAGCAATCAATCTTAGTGCAAGTTGGTGGTTAATAATGAATATCTTAGCAAGCAAAAATACACGCTGAATAGCACGTAGTCAGTCTTGGCAAAGGAGATCGCTAGCTCTTCATATTGCATTGAAATGCGAATGGATCGAACCTACGGTAGACTTCATAAGGACAATACTTAGTAAGAGTGTCGTGAAGCTGCTGAACGACCATGTGTGACTGTGATGCAGTATGATCTATGGATTACTTACTTCTTAAAGCGGATAGTGATTGATAGCCTCTTAGACGTACAGACTGGCACAGGAAACTTATGATGTAAACAAGTATTTCTTCACGAATAAACCGCAATTTGCTCTAGAAGATGCCCGTAGGATTCGGGGCGATACATTGGTACAATTAAACAACAAGAAAACCTAATGAAGGAATAGTTTATAATTTTACCGCTGCTAAAACAGCAAAAAATTATATGAGTAAGTTATTTGACATTCGTGAAATAAACCCCATACCTAATGAAGTTTATTCCTAAAATTAAATGGCAGATGTGTAAATTGCTGAGCTAAAAAACTAATTTTTATTTTATCCATGATAAATGGACTCTTATTAGGGAGATAACTGTTTTGAAATATAAGGTGAGCAAATAATTATCCTGCAACACAGTTACTTTTAATAAATTGTTTATTTATTAATTTATGGCGTGACGCGTTTCCAGATCTGAATCTCATTTTCAAACGCCGTTTTTATTTTTATTTTAACATTCTTGATGTGACGAATGCTCGTGTAAGTTTCTGCTGGATGATAGCAGGTTTTATTTTGTGTTTCCTGAAAATGATATTGTGGAGTGTATACACAGTTTTTGCAAATAAGATGAAGTGGAATATTATTATTGAAATGAAACTTACATTTTGTGGATACTACTTCAGAAACACGAAACACAGAAAGTCACACGTGCACTTTGTCACTATGTTTACATACAGATAAAGCAAAGATGCTTCATTATATCTAAAATGTAACAAACCAAAACATAGATACTTCGCTACAATGATGTACATCATAGTACAACCTCTGTAATAAAAACTTTTATCTTTAGTCATGTACATCATTGTAGCGAAGTATCTTTGTTTTGGTTTGTTAAATTTTAGATATAATGAAGCATCTTTGCTTTATCTGTATGTAAACATAGTGACAAAGTGCACGTGTGACTTTCTGTGTTTCGTTTTTCTGAAGAAGTATCCACAAAATGTAAGTTTCATTAATATTCAATATTTCAATAATATTCCACTTCATCTTATTTGCAAAAACTGTGTATACACTCCACAATATCATTTTCAGGAAACACAAAATAAAACCTGCTATCATCCAGCAGAAACTTACACGAGCATTCGTCACATCAAGAATGTTAAAATAAAAATAAAAACGGCGTTTGAAAATGAGATTCAGATCTTGAAACGCGTCACGCCATAAATTAATAAATAAACAATTTATTAACAGTAACTGTGTTGCAGGATAATTATTTGCTCACCTTATATATAAAAAATTAATATAGTCTTCGCACATATAAAGGTACTGAGTAAATAAACGGCTATTAAAACAGAAGCGTAACTGTACAACAGAGGGCAATAGTTACCGAAGTGTGTTTTCCAGAATGTTACCGATTGCACAGACCACCAGAAGCACCTCATCGAGTAACCTAAACCCTTGGCCAGCAGACTAACCGAACGTTAAAGCGCCCAGAAGGAAACCCCAGCAGAGGGCAGTTCGTTGGTATTAATTACCGCAACCCGAGCTGCCGCCAGGAACGGAATTATCGCCGTGTACCGTAGGCGGTTTATTGGCACTCTGAGGGCTAAAAGCGTTATGTGGAGCATACAACTCCGTCATCAGACTGCACAGTGTATGGATCAAATATACTCTTATTAGGGAGATAATTGCAGTATGACAATGCTCGTAACGTTGTTATATCAGTAGTACAAAACGGAAGCAGGAGGTTCCAGGGAACGAAAAAGAAAAATTTAAAGGACGTTTACCATAACATAAGTAACTTCTTGATTGAAAAAAAACTTTTCGTCATTTAATAGTCAATGGGTTACTATTGGAAACAACACCCCCTTCTCATTATAAAAAAAAATATCTACTTTTACCTTTTAGCTTGAAAATTAAGCAAAATGAAGATTAGAGAGGAAATAAACACCTATCGTTTTGTCATGCAATGGATGGATGGTATGATAAATTCTTAACCTTCTTCTCTTTTATGTAAACCGAGCGTGGTGGTGTAACGGATAGCGTTCTGGCCTCGCATTCGGGAGGACGGCGGTTCGAATCCCCGTCCGGGCATCCAGATTTGGGTTTTCCATGGTTTCCCCAAATCACTCCAGGTGAATGCCGGGATGCTTCCTTCAAAAGGCCATGGCCGAATTCCTTCCCATACCTTGCCCCCATCCTTTCCCGTCTCTAAAGACCACGTTGTTATAAAGGGACGTTAAACTGTTTAAAAAAAAAAATTTAAAAAAAAAAAAAAAATTTAAAAAAAAAAAAAACTTTTCTGTAACTAATGAAAAGATTTTCCACAAACAATTTCATAATAAATGATCATTAACTTCCGTATTTCCTCATTATCTACAAATGTTAAATTAACTATATTAATCCTGTGTAATACTTATGATATCCTTTACATGAACGCCCGAATTTCCTTATAGATCCTATTTACAAGCGGGAATATAAAAGGGTGCAAAACTAGTATCTCTTAAAGAGATCTCTAATGAAGCGAATCATTGTCATGAACTGGAACACAAAAGTTGTATTATCATCAAAACTAGATAAAATTAAATATGAGCGAATAACAGATTGGTATATATACAGGGTGTTACAAAAAGGTACGGCCAAACTTTCAGGAAACATTCCTCACACACAAACAAAGAAAATATGTTATGTGGACATGTGTCCGGAAACGCTTACTTTCCATATTAGAGCTCATATTGTGGACGGCTGTGATACAATACGCCATTCCAGGGCTGCATCAGCGCATCAAGGATTCCATGCGACGGAGGGTGGATGCGTGTATCCTCGCTAACGGAGGACATTTTGAACATTTCCTGTAACAAAGTGTTTGAAGTCACGCTGGTAAGTTCTGTTGCTGTGTGTTTCCATTCCATGTTTAATGTGATTTGATGAGAAGTAATAAAATGAGCTCTAACTTGGAAAGTAAGCGTTTCCGGACACATGTCCACATAACATATTTTCCTTGTTTGTGTGTGAGGAATGTTTCCTGAAAGTTTGGCCGTACCTTTTTGTAACACCCTGTATACAGTCAAGTCACATTAATGTGACCACCTCTCAAAAACCAGAATAACCACTTTTGGCAGAGTGGAACGCTGCGAGGCGTGCAGGAAGAGAGTCAATTAGGTTTCTGAAGGTGTTCACTGGGATGTTGAGCCATGCCGACTCCAGTGCCGTGGCCAGCTGCGCTAGATTACGTGGCTGAGGATCCATGGCGCGAACAACCCGATCGAGGTGGTCCCACAGATTCTCGATTGGGTTTAAATCCGGTGAGTTTGCTAGCCAGGGGAGTAAGGTAAACTCATCCTGGTGCTCTTCGAACCACGCACAAACACTACGAGCTGTATGACACCTCGCATTGTCCTACTGGTAGATGCCATCATTCTGAGGAAAAATTAGTCGCATATAGGGGTGGACATGGTTCGCAAGGACAGATACGTACTTGTTCTGATCCATCGTGCCTTCCACAATGATGAGTTCACCCAGTGAATGTCAGGAAAACATCCCTTAAACCATAATGCTCCCTCCTCAACCCTGGATCCTTCCGGCAATTGTTGCAGGGTGTTTGCTTTCAGACGTTTCACACCGTATGCGCCAACATCCATCTGTCCGATGGAACATAAAACGTGATTTATCGGAAAAAGCTACCTGTCGCCACTCTGTGAACGTCCAGTTGCGATACTGGCGTGTAAATTCCACCTTCGTCGCCGATGAACAGCAGTCAGCATAGGTGCATTAACCAGGCGTCTGCTGCGGAGGCCCATGCGCAGCAACGTTCGCTGAACCGTTGTTGAGGATACACTCTTGGTAGCCACTTGGTTCATATGGGCGGTCAGTTACTCAACAGTTGCACGTCTATTTGCCCGAAAGTATCTCCGTAGCCATGGGCGCCGGCAGGATTGCTTCTAGGGGGTGCACTAGGGCTGCATTGGTGCCCCCCCCCCCTATCGGCCCAAAAATTTCCGGGCTGGGTGACCTTTTTTTTAGCTCTACTACTGCCCAGATGGCGACCCGGGATGTAGGGGGGTGCACCAGGGCTGCATTGGTGCCCCCCCCCTATCGGCCCAAAAATTTCCAGGCTGGGCGACCTTTTTTTTTTTAGCTCTACTACTGCCCAGACGGCGACCCGGAATGTCACGGGGGTGCAAGTGTACCCCCTTGCACCCCCCTCCCGGCGCCCATGTCCGCAGCCTTCGTTTGCCTCTGTCATCTATAGCCTGTGGTGCACCACATATTCCACGCCACTGATTTTGAATAGTGCCATTTTTCCATGCACGTTATACTTTCACCACGGCGGCCGTTTCCGAAATGCTTCTACCCTCAGCCCGAAAGCCAATAATCATGCCCTTTTGGACGTCGGATAAATCACTACGTTTCTGCATTACGCCAACGATTGAAATGCTTTCTGATGCCCTAGGACATCCTTTATATACACTCCACTGTAATGTGCTGCCACCTGCCTTCTGTGATTGGTTATTTCACGTTGACTTCGAAAGTAGGTGGTGGTCACGTTAATGTGACTGGAGGAGGAGTGCCATTCTATACCTGTGTCTTCTTCAGGCAGTGTACTGCGAAGCCTTTGTCTTTCGACATTTACTTCAACTTCATACGATGTGGCATTGTTACACTGTTGGTCTTGCTTCTCGTTTGGCATTTTGTCTTGAATATTCTCCTTTTGGGATGTTGCTTCATGATGCGAGCGGCTGCTGACATCAATGTGACTGAATTGTATATATACAGGGTGTTACAAAAAGGTACGGCCAAACTTTCAGGAAACATTCCTCACACACAAACAAAGAAAATATGTTACGTGGACATGTGTCCGGAAACGCTTACTTTCCATGTTAGAGCTCATTTTATTACTTCTCTTCAAATCACATTAAACATGGAATGGAAACACACAGCAACAGAACGTACCAGCGTGACTTCAAACACTTTGTTACAGGAAATGTTCAAAATGTCCTCCGTTAGCGAGGATACATGCATCCACCCTCCGTCGCATGGAATCCCTGATGCGCTGATGCAGCCCTGGAGAATGGCGTATTGTATCACAGCCGTCCACAATATGAGCTCTAACATGGAAAGTAAGCGTTTCCGGACACATGTCCACATAACATATTTTCTTTGTTTGTGTGTGAGGAATGTTTCCTGAAAGTTTGGCCGTACCTTTTTGTAACACCCTGTATATATATGAGAGAGAGAGCGCTTTAGACATTAACGATCAAACATAGAGTAACATGCACAAATCAGAGAAGAGACGCTAATTACAATAAACAACCTCGGTGCTCTGCCCCAAGGTAAGTCCGAAACTCCTGTAGGAATACGGAGGTGGCCTATTTCTTTCTCTGTCTCTCTGTGTTTGTGATTGCTGTTTTTCAAAATCCCTCCCGGCCATTCTCATTTCAGTGTTTGGTTGTTTCTAGAAATCATTTCATGCGTATGCTGTGACGGTCCATTCTAAAGATCATTGCCGAATTTCTTCCCGTTCTTTTCCCCTTTTCCGCCTCTAATGATCTTGAAGTAGACGGGACGAAAAGCCGTATTAGAACAAAAACTCTAGACGGTTAATTTTTGGTGTCATAAAAACTTTTGCTGGACCTCACTAATCACTCATGATCTTAGTTTATGTAATTCGCGTCTAATTCTCGCATGTTTGCTCCTAAAAGTGACTCACGTTGCTGTCCCTTTTGGGAGAGTTGGCTGTACCAGTAATGCTCACACAACTATAAGTCATGCCTCACGTAACTAAAATGGCATCAGCATGTATACATACTGTAGTTTATCGACCGGCATGCGTCGTGTTGTTTCATCCCTCCTCCTAGCGCTCCCGTGTTTGAGCACCGACGTGGTTTGGCGACCGCTATTTTTCACACACCCCTCCCTTGCGTTGCTGTTTCTGGTCACGCCGTGGTCCGCAAATTGAAAACGGGATCTCGGCCGGCGCTGAAATATGATTCCCCGTGTGTGTGAGATATTGGGGCTAACAACCACTAGAAACGGCAACAGCCAGTTTGTCTTAGGTCGGCGGTATACAGATAAATCTGCAACTGCGCGCCAACGAGTCTGACAACAGATTTATAACGACTACTTGTGTTCAATTCTTCTGGACAAGATTTTTCAGAAATAAAACAAAGTTGCTTCCGTACTGATTTTAAGGAAATGCGAAAGAAAGAAAAACTTTCATTCTGTTTCTACAAAGAATAATTCCGAAAATCTAGAGTAGTTATCATAACCACTTTTCTTTAAATGTGACGCTGTATCCGTTAACTTGTATTTCATTACATACATGGAGCACTACAAAATTGTAAAATTCTTAACAATGAGATTCTCGATCTAGAAAAACTGATATTTTAGCTTTTAGTCTTCATGTCAATGTTTAATTAACATGTGTCGTCTTCACCACCTTAGAAGTTCGAATTCACAGCTTTATGTCTGTTGCTACTGCTGCTCCGCTGGTAGTTTTCTATCAAACGCGTGTTGTGTTTCCTGATTGGATTTTCTACGGAATTCTTTTTTTTTCTCTCTCTTCCAGTGAGGAGAATCGACGTTGATGTGTTTTTACTTTACGTTAAGTGGTGGAGATTACTTCGGAGAGGGAAAATAAACAACTGTGTTTCTCAAGTCTATATTTTATTTGGATTTGAAAAACAGATATAAATTTCTCGGTGGCAGGGAAGTTAAATTTGGACTACACGGAGAGAACCTACTCATGCGTCTAAATATTGCTTGTGATTGGTGGAAATGAGGAGACTACATGAAGACCAAAGAAACAGGTATTGTGGAACACTAAAAAGATGTTTCCAATCAGTATCCATTAGCGTTCAATATTATTAAGAGTACGGATCTTTGAATGAAGAGTTTTACAGATAATAATGTTAACCTAAGCGGAACAGTTGTATAATTGATCATAACCTACAACTTTTTTTTTTTTTTTTTTTTTTTTTTTTTTTTTTTTTTTGCTTATGGCTTTACTCCTCGTCGACATCGAAGTCATTAGAGGTGGGAAAGAACAGGGGACAAGGAATTGGAAGTAACTCGGCCATGGCCTTTTGAAGGAATCGTCCCGGCATTCGCCTGGAGTGATTTGATAAAACCATGGAAAACCCAAATCCGGATGCCCGGAAACGGATTCGAACCTACGTCCTCACGAATAAGAGGGCAGAACATTACCCGTTCACCCAACACGCTTGGTACCTGCAGCAAGATTTGTCTTGGCATGAAGATGGCTGTAAAATAAAACAGCAAATCAAGTGAAGTATTTGCCACTAGTGGAACACAGTAACGTTAGAAACATTAAAGCTTATTACTCACGTCATAGGCCTGCTCATGGATGGGTTCACCGATAAAACGAACTATGTTGTGTGTAGCCTTACCTTAACACATGCAGCCTTTATCTCAGCTGTAAATAGTTTATTGTAAACTATAAGCGCGTTCTTTATGTGTGGTAACTGAATTCGTCCAAGACCTTTATGTGTTTTCTCATTAAATGATCTACGAATGTTAGCTAAGCAAGAAATTTAAGAACAGTAGCAGACCTGTGTTTGTGGCAGTTTTTCTTTGCCTTAACTACCTGCAATTTTCTCTTAGTGGGGGTCAAACTCATATAACAACCACGATAGAATTTGCAGGAACTACTGCGTAACGGCAGGGTCACCATACATTAATTACAGTATTTATTACATTGTAAAGGTCCAAATATTATTATGGGTATGCGAATAAATGTTGTAAGATTGATTCGTGAACATTCGAGAGAGCTGCTCCACTAGGGATTGCAATCCAGCAAAGCGGGATCCCGCAATCCCGCGGGATCCCGCATCATTAGACAGTCTGGCGGATCCCGCACAAAATTAAGCGGATCCGCAATCCGCAAAATCCGGCGGAAACGCGTGTCAGTCTGCGTGACTCGCTGCCCCACTCGGTCTCTGTCGGATATTTTGCACTGTTTGCCTATACCCTTCCAGTTGGCATTTGACTCATGTGAACAAGCGTTTTTTTTTTTGTCAACCTTTGTCATTCGTAAGTAAATAAATACACTTTTACGTATTCATAAAAACTTACGTTTGTTTCGAGTACACATTTCAGTAATTTGAGTTATAGTGCGTATTTAGAACGATTTTCTAACTATATAATTATTTTTTAAGTGTGGCACACGTTATCTGAACTACAAGGTCACAGCTTTTTATTCACGGTTTCATTATTCCCATTTCCTGTAATTGCAGGTAAAGTAATTGTGACAATTTCCTAATTTGCGGCTGAAAATTTGATTTTCCGTTGATATGAAACTAATGTTATCGTAATTTTAACCATCGCGTATCTATTTATTTAACAGCTATCAAAAGGAAATTATATATCCCTTGACTTATTGTTATTTTGGCCGCTTCCTCAATGCGTTTCTTTGACGAAAGCCACCTGCTTATATGTGCCGCTCATGCTTTCGATTAATCCCTCTTCTCCTTGTTATTATTTCGACTAAAGGTAAAAAAAGTTATAATGAAATTTTCATGGGTGTATCGACGAATTGTGTTGTAGGAACACCATACTTCGACGGCTGCCTCCGCCGTCTTCCTCTCGTGTGTAATTTCGTGTGTTTGCAATGAAATCCGGAGATACAACCTATGAGGCTTCACTGCAATCATTCGCCGAGAAAGTCTCCTTTCTTACTAAAAAATAATAATTTCCACTCTAAAAACGTCTTTACGCCACATAAGTAAATTTGAAATACTTGACAGTTTACGTGTTGGTGAGTAGTTTCTTTTAATAACATTGAATCAACTGCATTTTCAATCAAGGAATTAGGAGATATAATGATGAATCACGCAAAAAAAAGGCCAAGTCTCGTGCTTGTGCAGTGAAAAAAAGTTATGAGATCTTGTTCTGAGCAAAGTCTACACTTTACAGAGTATATTCACTTCACTTTGTGAAATGGAATGCTTTTCTCAACTAGGCCATTAAGCAAACCACATTTTTAAACTTATGTGATGTATTGTAAGGCACATAATATTACCTAAGACTGAATATTTTCCATTTTTATTATTTATTTAATAATTGGTTTAGATCAAAAAACAAAAATGTAAAACTTCGAAATACACTTAAGACACGCTAAAAGTTTTAATGTCATTTTGCCAATCAAAATATTGTTAACTGTTAATTTTTACCATTTAACATTAAAAATTATTTATTAATTTAATTATTATTTAATATATTAACGTTTTAAGTAACTATGTTTTAAATATATGAGTTAAAAAACTGTTTGTACCAATCCCGCACGGATCCCGCGGGATCCCGCGGGATCCTGCGGGATTGGCGCAAATCCCGCGCGGATCCCGCGGGATTGAAAACACTGCGGGATTGCAATCCTTATGCTCCACTTAGCACAGCCGTAGCGGCCTCAGTTGCTGAGTCGCGAATTCCATACACATGCCACTGAGCATTGCCCTGGCTAGCGTCAGTAACTTAACAGTATTTAAAGGGAGACGCCATCTTGTCTCGCTCTCTGCAGTTCAGTTGACCGAGACTGGCACGATGTAGCAAGGTAATAGTTGCGAGTCGGTCTGCTGCCGCATGGCAGTTAGACATAGTCTATTCTAGTCTTCTTGTAGTATAAGTATTTCATTCTGTTATATAGCTCGTCTGTCTTTAAGTTCCAGTATCATCACGCTTTCCTAATTCATAATTTAACTTATAACTTGAGCCTTGTGCATCAATGTTTTATAATGTTCGCGTTGGGTATTCATAATCTTAACAGTTATTGGTTCCAAATCATGCCATAGTTAAATCATTATCACACGTCTGAAGGAGACTTAGTTCCATTACTGTCGATACCATATTGGGGAATCTGGGAGCTACTGCGCGTGTTATCCTCCCCTCATAACATAATTGTAAATGCGGACGCATGTATTATGTTCGGTATCTAAAGAATAAATACTCTCATTCAATCCACTCTTCTGGTGTTCACGATCATTTATCAGTCGTTAGAGTAAGATACCCATTGTTTCAGGTATAATGTATATGATGTCAGTAATATGTCCCTCAGGTAAGAAGTACGTGTTTTATCTATTGCTAAGAGTAATGTTAACCTTCATCGATTACTAATTAACGCAGTTGATGAATCTGCTTCACTAAACTCGCCTGGTGTCAGACTGACAATTCAATATAATTCTACACTAATCCGCCCACTTGATAGTTGCTCAATGTAATAATATCATAAAACGCCCACAAAGTGAAAGACCACTACAACCACGGATAATCCTTTACAACATGATTACGACCGGCCAAATTTGTATTTGCACGATGTAATGTGATTGTGGCCAGCACTCAGGTCCAACGTAACCTATATTTCAGCATTAATCACAGCTGTCATTACCGGACAGACACAGATTCGAGTCCAGCTGAGGTTATTTGCAGTTTTTTTGGTAACGCTCCGTTTCATGTTTAGGCACCGCAGGGGATTCGTTTCAATGCCCGTTTGGGGTGATAGGGCTGTTATTGATTATGAAGGATTCGGGTTCAAAACTAGCAAAGAATAGGTGGCAGTGGGAACAAGTCCCCATATTCCGACACATCGCCGAGGAATTCTGGTTCGAATCAAGGTTTTATACTTTATTATTAAAAATAACATCTCCAAAGACTGTTTTTTGTTGTTGTTTATGGGTTGCGTTTTAGTCTCAACAATTACTATTTTCATTTAATCAATTACTTTTTATTACACAATTTATTTAACTGTTCTCGTAATTCTTGTTAACTTCAAAATTCTCTCATCCAATATGTTTCAAAATTTTATCTTTCCATTAAAACTTTCTTCCAAGAATAATATCAAATTTTCTACTTGCCTTGTCAGCGTGGTATCCACGGAAGTCTTTGGTACTTTTGTGTAACAATTATATTGTTATACATCGTCCATGTCACGATCGCCAATTTGTAATGTACCCTTGTATCGTTACCTTTTATTTCGTAGAGAACACATGTGAGTGTTACTTTACCATACTTTGAAATTAATACTTTTACTTATACTCGTATTTCCTGCAGTAGACTAGTACATAAGGATTTCCTTGATCCCTCTTTGTCCGTTGCTGGTTTATTCCGATATTCACGCTGTAAATCAAATTATTATTAATCAAATTATTATCATACAAACTTAAAATTAACTCCTTTGTTTATATCTATATTTAAATCTCAAATAATACACTTTCTACTTATCTCACAACTTTTATCTTTTCCATTTAACAGACAATTATCTTTTCCGAAGTCATATTACATTATCTTTATTAAACCCTAATTTCCTTGCCCTGTGGCTATTATTTTCTTGTTATTAATCCCGCCTGGCTTCTTCGTGGCTTCCATCTAGCCATTCTGTTTTATCTTTTCTCTTAAACCTTATTCTTTCCACAACCAACACGTTCTCTTCCTTCCAAATCTTTACTTCAACTCTAGTTCGACTGTTATATATTTTCCAGAGATCTCATTATATCCATCTTGACATGCTTTGACCTCGGAACTTGAAATTCAGAGTTAGTAACTTATATACAATTACAATTATTAAATAAGAAATAGCTTTAATAATGTCAAAATCACAAAATGTGAGGTTGTGTACCTCACAGGGTTTACACCTTAAATGGAGGGAAAGGATAGCGGGCAAGGAATTCCGTCTTGGCCTTTTGAAGGAACCATCCTGATATCCGCATGGAGTGACGTAGGTAAACCCTGTAAAACTGAAATCGGTATTGTTCGACGGGGATACGAACCTGCGTCTTCCCGAATGCGATGCCAGGGCATTACCGTTGATTCACAAAGCTTGGTCCAGAGTGCTATCACGTCAATCTCTTGTTTTCACTATTGCTGTTGGCTGTTAGACTCCAGTTCTGAGTGTTACTACTAGTTTTTACTCTGAAAGTTCAATTAACAATTAAATGTTTTGCCTTAACATACATTTTGGGAAAATAATCCAATGTGTTGGGAGTTTAGTAGAGCAGATCACATCGCCGAACTGAATTACTGTCACAGGTAAAAGGTAGCTAGTTACTTTCAATCTAATTAAGATTACTGCTCAGCCAACCCAAAATGAAGCAGCACATTCAATCCAATTAAGACTTCGCGGGTTGTAGAGACAATACAACTGAACGTTCACGTCTTACATCAAGCTAGCCCTGTTCAATCTCCGGAGACAGACAATCTTAGTATCAATAACCTTCAACACTAAAAGTTTATTCCCCCACTTAGATTATAAACTATTTCAGATAGCTGGATACCGATATATGCCAAATATTATTATAAAATAAACCAATTACGCCCTTTCAATGTAATTGAGATTACACAAGTTGGCAGGAAGTAGCGAAGTGGCTTTGGTAAAAATGACCGCCAAGGATGTCAATATTGCTGTATTTACAAGTAATTACAGTGACTGTTTTTGTTTACGACTCATTGTATCCAGTTTTTAAATTGTACCGCAATATAAGGAGAAATCAATCGGTGAATTGTTGGAGAACTATGAAACTTTTACCTCCATTTAGAATAGGTATTTAACATGTTAAACAACAATGTAAGCTATCAGTATCTACAATTTTGAAATCAGTTATTTAGTTTTTGATTAATGTGTTCATCTAATAAAACTGAAACCGGGGGTGTTTATATCAGATATGAATCCAGCAAGTTAAACATGAAAGTAACCGTACATTAGCCAGACCAATTTAAATAACAAAAACATCAACTAAAATATTAACAGAATCCTCCAAATAACAAATTATAAGTCCTTTATTACGAAAATTCTCAGGTTGAATCTGGTGAATTTTTGCTAAAATAAATTTGCGAACAGTAACAAAAAATAAAGCACTCAGAAACAAACTCTTGAGCTGGAAGCAAACCTAAGACCGTTGGAACGGGAACTACGCCTTAATGGGGGCAAATATTGAAGTTTTTTTTTTAAAAAATTCTAAACGAGAAGGAATATAGTTGTTATTGTTTATATCAGTTACAGCGAGGAAAATAATCGAAGCGTAAAGACCAAAAGTAATAGACGGAAGAAAATGTTTAAAAAGCAACTAACCATAAGATTTTGCTATAAGAAAATACCTTCGGGGAAGTGGCACCATGACAGCAGTGGAACTTACAGAAAGAATGGAAAGACGTAGTTAAAAAGTTTGAAGTTAAGACCAGAATTTAATTTCCGGCAGCAGCGCCAGGTCACATAGTGTCGTAACACAAGCCCTAAATTTTAAATCATCAAA
>JARYHS010014818.1:0-10733 GCA_031002005.1 Vandiemenella viatica
TTTATGAGGGCCTCATCGTGTGTGTAGGTCTAAAGGTAAGCGCATACTAGAAACGAGCGGGACCACGTCGCGTCGCAGGCCCTCATCTGCAGGATCAGTTAGGTACAGGTTACCAGGTCACAAGTTTTTTCAAACCTAGTGAAACATTAGGTCAGATAATAGAGGATATAGGTTCACTTTGTAGGAGTTTCATTAAGGACGATAGAGTAGTGACAGTGGGAGGTGCGGGGAATATTATTGTTAGAAACGCGAGTTATTGTATAGAGTGTGACCTGAGGAAGTTGGTGAAGGAGGCACAGCATACCAGGGTGGAGCTCATGCAAGGTCCTAAGTCACCATGACCGGCCATGATTGAACTATGCTGTGAGGCGTGTAAATGTAGGCAACGCAAATGCTACTTGGAAAAGGCATTAGTTCTGAGTTGGGGGTTGTGCCTGTGAACACCATTGGTAGGTGGGGTTTCACAAGGCATGGTCTACATCTAAATAGAAGGGGGAAGGTAGTACTTTCTGAGTTGTTAGCTAAAGCAGTAAGGGAGCCCCATTTCCAGTGATGATGGGATCAGTACTGTGCCTTTTTTACGTTAGGGGCTGCTGGTGAAGGAATGGAAATAGATGATCAAAGTGATGATGATTGCAGATCAGTAGGAAGATATAGCCGACTTTGTATAAACCCAACTTCCGGTCACGTGACACAAAATGGCGGCTTCCCTTCCCCTTTTCTCCCTCCCCTCCATGACGTCACTTCCGGTTGGCGGGAAATTCAAATCTAGTGCAGTGTTGCCACATTGACGGCATGACGACGGCATATTTCAAATTAAACATATATAACTGTTATTTAGTCTTTATTCTAGCTGTTATTTCACTTATCTGCAACAATGTTAATCTGAAATCAGCGATATTATTTACGATTGTGTCCTATATGATGTAGATATTCCAGCTGCACAAATGTTGCAATGTAGCATATACACACATCCTGCCACCAGGTGTCTCCACCGAACAGCCGATGCAACGAGAAACTTCATCTGCGCATGCGCCGGCCAGAGATATTCCACTTCGCCACGAAATCTTCTATCCTTGTCTTGCGGGGGAAAACCCTAGCCTAAGGCGTATTTGCACAGGTGTCAGTCGACATGTACGCACTTGCTCGGCCGCCGAGACCCTGTTGCGACATGCGCGATAACTTGCATAACTGTCGCTAGAGGTCAGCACACGGCAGAAGACATTTGTCGCTAGATGGAGCGGGTGTACCAATATGCGTGAAATATTTCGATGTTTGCTCGGGAGTCCGACAGGTTACGAAATGGCTCCATTACAGAGCGATACAGCTAGGCCATCCACCATTATGAAAGCATAGCTGGGTGCCTGGCTGGCGGACAAAGAAATTAGGGCGTCCAATACATATTGCAGAGTCTCAGGCTTCCAAAAAATTTCATGTGTATTTGTTATTTGTTCAGGGTCCTGCTATCGGGTTGCGCCATCGAAACCGTTCCAGCAGGATACATAGAAATTCACTGCGGTTCAAGAAGAAATTATTACGAGATGAGAATAATTATTATTTGTCAGTTTTCGTAGAACAAATATAAGAATCTTTTATGGTAGCCTAATCCCTCGCCAGAATAACGTGTTTTAAAAACGAAAATCGAAAATTTAGTTTTCATTCTGGGTGAACAGAAAAACTGCTTGAGTCTTTGTATTTAATTAAAAAATAAGACATAGACCATGAGAAAGCGTAACTTTTACGTTTAAAACGTGATAATAAACTATGGAATGTCCTGACTTAGCTCAAATTCATATCTATACAATGCAGTTCTGATATTCGAGGATGTTTATAACTCTGAGCGAATATAAGCATCAGTAAGGTGGGATTCCAATATAATTAATCGTTAACAGCGTTAATGATAGAGAGAATTCAACTAACGACCTCGGCAGTGTTGGGGCTAGAGTGCCGAAGGTCGCCGGTTCGAGTCCGGCCGCGGTGTTTAAGTGTTTTGTGAAAAAGCCGTAAAGTTACGTAATTTCCACGCCTAAAAAAATAAGTCGAAAAGCATAAATGTTTCCTTTTAACGGGAAAAAAAGCGTCATAAACTCCAGATATAAATTCTATGTGTACCTGTTTTCATGAAATTATTTAGCGTTCTAGCCTTGCATTCGAGAGGACGGCGGTTCCGGGCATCCAGATTTGGGTTTCCAAAATCACTCCAGGTGAATGCCGGGGGGGATGCTACCTTCAAAAGGCCATTCCTTGCCCCCCATCCTTTCCCGTCTCTAAAGACCTCGCTGTTAACATAATAAGCAGGCAGACATTAAAAATTAATTCACCGACGAAGAGACTGGAAACAATCTCACTTTTTCACATCATGATGGACTCATTATGAACAATATAATATAACTCACGAGTGTCACCTACAGACCGTGTATTTTAAAGGATGTATTAAATTATGTGTAATGAAACACAGACACTTTTTGGACTCAAAGAGGCATTGAAGGGGTTTACTGATGGATGTAAGTATAACCTCGATTGGTTGAGAGCCTCTAAACTAAAGCAAAGTTGTCGATTTGAAAACCAGACTCGTAATTGTTGCCATCCAGGTCAAACCTTTGTCGTTTGTCTATCCAGGCCAATCTATGTATCAATTCTGTTATGCTTTCGTAAGCAATCACAAATTGAGTGTCCTTAGCTGTACTTTGTCTAAAATTCCAATAAATCCCTTGTGACACATCAGTGATTGACACCTTTAACTGTATTTTACAGTACAGCACTTATGTTCCAGGAACGAAATACCGTCTGTTAATCTTACTAATTTCACACCTGTGGAATCTAAGTACGCCAGTCCTATGTGATAAAAAAATCGAGTCACGCTAAGCACAGAACATGCCTGAGACCATCGCCTGTGACCAAGGTGGAGATATAGAAGATTTACACACTCCCTTATAGAAGAAATCCAGTGCACTATTCCTATCGTGTGAGAAGCAGAATAATATACGAGATTACTTTTGCATGGGCAGGCACAGATCAGTCGATTCTTTTTACTTGTGTCAGACATATAGCCGTATACCGAAACAGTTGGTTAGAGACAATGCTAACTTGATCGTAATCTTTAAATTTTTCAATAAATCAGGACCCAGGGGAGTTCTCCATTCGGTTTAAAATGTTCCCATCTAACGCCAACCTTCGGATTCAGGACCAAGTGTGACATTTGTTTATAATTGCATGCTTCATCCAACTAACCACGATAAAAGTGACATAATGCCCTTAGCTAACTTGGTCATCAAACAGATATCATAACCCACATTTTCATAGAAGACCCCCACACATCGACAAGTATCCATAGGTGCAGACACTAGTTCTATTGCGCCGAAGATAGTACCCACGCTTGAATTGTCGTAAATTGTTAGGTCAAAGTGGGTGTTTGGATATTTTATCCACTCAGGCCTCATCATCTAAAGTCTAATGCCAGATTGTGGTCATTGCCAACTTAGGCTCCATACACCACTCAGAATTATTCCTCCAATATCCATTCTAACAGCATTATACACCACATACAGCCCCTGACACTCTTCCAATCTCCCAATGACATCCAGTCCAGTTCCTTTATTAAGGCACTTGTTGAATATTTTCCACTAATAAATCTAGCTGCCATATTTTGCACCTTGCATTTGATGTACTAAAAATGTGGACTCCATACTACACTATTTACAAACAATGGTCTGATTAGATAATTATGTACGTTTTCGCGGCGGCAATGCTTGATAAAAACTTCTCGGGTTTCAAGCCGCGTCAGAATTGAGCCGTCTGTTATGTTAAGCGGGGGCTTGACAATGGAAGCAGTGCAAGCTTCCGAAACGTCGCCAGACGGCTCAATTCTGACGCGGCTTGAAACCCGAGAAGTTTTTATCAATGGTCTGATTGTGGGTTTGTATCCAAGTCCTTCGCTTCTCTGGTACATTCCCTCATCACCCTCTCTATTAAATGATTTTTATGTAGTGAAAAACGTGAGAAACACAATTCGTATGCCAACACAACCGGCAGTAAACTGTAAAGAGTACAGTCAAATGGGAGATTGCCTAAGCCCTGAAGCAATGGTTAGAAGCACACGTTGATGGTGAGCATAATTCTATAACCATATAACCGAGCGTGGTGGTGTAACGGATAGCGTTCTGGCCTCGCATTCGGGAGGACGGCGGTTCGAATCCCCGTCCGGGCATCCAGATTTCGGTTTTCCATGGTTTCCCCAAATCACTCCAGGTGAATGCCGGGATGCTTCCTTCAAAAGGCCATGGCCGAATTCCTTCCCATTCCTTGCCCCCATCCTTTCCCGTCTCTAAAGACCACGTTGTTAAAAAGGGACGTTAAACTGTTACAAAAAAAAAAAAGACTCAAATTAACAGAGGAAGTAGACACACGCACACACTTGTACAATGTACATACATACAGCGAGGTCGACAGAACTAACAGCAAGCATCATGGAAACGATGAAGTGGGGGCAGAATTGTCGTTACCACTGATTAACTGGACAGAACTATCGTTACCAAAATCATCAGACAGACGAGGTATCACCATACTTACGCTTACATGCACAAAGAGAGACGCAGATACACATGTCCAAGACTACAGAGAGTTCAACACAACTACCGGTACCAATCATGGAAACAAAAAAGTGGTGTAGTACTCTCTTGCATCATGACTGGCTGAAAAACAGAAGTCTCCTTACATATCATCAGCCTGGCGAGATAGAAGGCGTGCAAAAGATGGCATGTTTTCACAATAAACCTAAGTGTTTATACCATAAATAGTGTTCATCACGCCCAGTTGATTACATTTACCATCAACACGTCTCTCCCACACCGCAACCATTTCTACCATTCAGTAAAAAAAGTGACGCAGGTACCATGAGTTGCAATAGACACTTGACCATCAGGTCGCACCCACAAATCCATACATCTCAATACACTAGCACAAACAAACATAAGTGGAGGGACAGCAAAATCATTCGTCCAGACAGACGTGTTTATAGAAAGTATCACCATATTTACGCATACAGACACAGAGAGAGACGCATATTTCCATGCCTTCAGCAAGCTAGACACAACAACCAGCCCAATCATGGCGACGAAAAAGTGGGGTAGAACCCCCATGACTCATAACTGACCAAAAAATCATCAGTAACATATGTTCCAGGTACCATACTCTTCACATCAGCATCATCTCATTTATCTCACACTATAGACCTCACTATCATCCAGTATCATGTGTGCTAGGTACAAAACTGTTTATATCAGCACCACCACGTGTATCCCACACCTAAGCCTTTTCTGCCATTCAGTAACATGTACCACGCGTAGCAGTAGACATCTGGTCATCAGACAGATATCATAACTCCCATATTCATACTAGGTCTCAACCAAAAATCTGTACGTCACCTCACACAAGCAAGGTATCACCACATTTACGAAAAAAACACACAGAGATAGAGACGCATACACACGTTCATTTCCAGGCCTACAGCGATCTCGACTCAACAACTAGCCCAATCATGGCAACGAAAAAGTGGAACAGAACACCCATGACTGGCCAAAAATCATAGAAAGACACACATACATACACACTAACATGTCAATGCATTCAAACAATTCCATTCATCACCACACATAACTGGAGGAAAAACTGAAGAGTTACATCCTGTAACTCTTCAGTTTTTCCTCCAGTTATGTGTGGTGATGAATGGAATTGTTTGAATGCATTGACATGTTAGTGTGTATGTATGTGTGTCTTTCTATGATTTTTGGCCAGTCATGGGTGTTCTGTTCCACTTTTTCGTTGCCATGATTGGGCTAGTTGTTGAGTCGAGATCGCTGTAGGCCTGGAAATGAACGTGTGTATGCGTCTCTATCTCTGTGTGTTTTTTTCGTAAATGTGGTGATACCTTGCTTGTGTGAGGTGACGTACAGATTTTTGGTTGAGACCTAGTATGAATATGGGAGTTATGATATCTGTCTGATGACCAGATGTCTACTGCTACGCGTGGTACATGTTACTGAATGGCAGAAAAGGCTTAGGTGTGGGATACACGTGGTGGTGCTGATATAAACAGTTTTGTACCTAGCACACATGATACTGGATGATAGTGAGGTCTATAGTGTGAGATAAATGAGATGATGCTGATGTGAAGAGTATGGTACCTGGAACATATGTTACTGATGATTTTTTGGTCAGTTATGAGTCATGGGGGTTCTACCCCACTTTTTCGTCGCCATGATTGGGCTGGTTGTTGTGTCTAGCTTGCTGAAGGCATGGAAATATGCGTCTCTCTCTGTGTCTGTATGCGTAAATATGGTGATACTTTCTATAAACACGTCTGTCTGGACGAATGATTTTGCTGTCCCTCCACTTATGTTTGTTTGTGCTAGTGTATTGAGATGTATGGATTTGTGGGTGCGACCTGATGGTCAAGTGTCTATTGCAACTCATGGTACCTGCGTCACTTTTTTTACTGAATGGTAGAAATGGTTGCGGTGTGGGAGAGACGTGTTGATGGTAAATGTAATCAACTGGGCGTGATGAACACTATTTATGGTATAAACACTTAGGTTTATTGTGAAAACATGCCATCTTTTGCACACCTTCTATCTCGCCAGGCTGATGATATGTAAGGAGACTTCTGTTTTTCAGCCAGTCATGATGCAAGAGAGTACTACACCACTTTTTTGTTTCCATGATTGGTACCGGTAGTTGTGTTGAACTCTCTGTAGTCTTGGACATGTGTATCTGCGTCTCTCTTTGTGCATGTAAGCGTAAGTATGGTGATACCTCGTCTGTCTGATGATTTTGGTAACGATAGTTCTGTCCAGTTAATCAGTGGTAACGACAATTCTGCCCCCACTTCATCGTTTCCATGATGCTTGCTGTTAGTTCTGTCGACCTCGCTGTATGTATGTACAAGTGTGTGCGTGTGTCTACTTCCTCTGTTAATTTGAGTCTTTTTTTTTTTGTAACAGTTTAACGTCCCTTTTTAACAACGTGGTCTTTAGAGACGGGAAAGGATGGGGGCAAGGAATGGGAAGGAATTCGGCCATGGCCTTTTGAAGGAAGCATCCCGGCATTCACCTGGAGTGATTTGGGGAAACCATGGAAAACCGAAATCTGGATGCCCGGACGGGGATTCGAACCGCCGTCCTCCCGAATGCGAGGCCAGAACGCTATCCGTTACACCACCACGCTCGGTTATATGGTTATAGAATTATGCTCACCATCAACGTGTGCTTCTAACCATTGCTTCAGGGCTTAGGCAATCTCCCATTTGACTGTACTCTTTACAGTTTACTGCCGGTTGTGTTGGCATACGAATTGTGTTTCTCACGTTTTTCACTACATAAAAATCATTTAACAGAGAGGGTGATGAGGGAATGTACCAGAGAAGCGAAGGACTTGGATACAAACCCACAATCAGACCATTGTTTGTAAATAGTGTAGTATGGAGTCCACATTTTTAGTACATCAAATGCAAGGTGCAAAATATGGCAGCTAGATTTATTAGTGGAAAATATTCAACAAGTGCCTTAATAAAGGAACTGGACTGGATGTCATTGGGAGATTGGAAGAGTGTCAGGGGCTGTATGTGGTGTATAATGCTGTTAGAATGGATATTGGAGGAATAATTCTGAGTGGTGTATGGAGCCTAAGTTGGCAATGACCACAATCTGGCATTAGACTTTAGATGATGAGGCCTGAGTGGATAAAATATCCAAACACCCACTTTGACCTAACAATTTACGACAATTCAAGCGTGGGTACTATCTTCGGCGCAATAGAACTAGTGTCTGCACCTATGGATACTTGTCGATGTGTGGGGGTCTTCTATGAAAATGTGGGTTATGATGTCTGTTTGATGACCAAGTTAGCTAAGGGCATTATGTCACTTTTATCGTGGTTAGTTGGATGAAGCATGCAATTATAAACAAATGTCACACTTGGTCCTGAATCCGAAGGTTGGCGTTAGATGGGAACATTTTAAACCGAATGGAGAACTCCCCTGGGTCCTGATTTATTGAAAAATTTAAAGATTACGATCAAGTTAGCATTGTCTCTAACCAACTGTTTCGGTATACGGCTATATGTCTGACACAAGTAAAAAGAATCGACTGATCTGTGCCTGCCCATGCAAAAGTAATCTCGTATATTATTCTGCTTCTCACACGATAGGAATAGTGCACTGGATTTCTTCTATAAGGGAGTGTGTAAATCTTCTATATCTCCACCTTGGTCACAGGCGATGGTCTCAGGCATGTTCTGTGCTTAGCGTGACTCGATTTTTTTATCACATAGGACTGGCGTACTTAGATTCCACAGGTGTGAAATTAGTAAGATTAACAGACGGTATTTCGTTCCTGGAACATAAGTGCTGTACTGTAAAATACAGTTAAAGGTGTCAATCACTGATGTGTCACAAGGGATTTATTGGAATTTTAGACAAAGTACAGCTAAGGACACTCAATTTGTGATTGCTTACGAAAGCATAACAGAATTGATACATAGATTGGCCTGGATAGACAAACGACAAAGGTTTGACCTGGATGGCAACAATTACGAGTCTGGTTTTCAAATCGACAACTTTGCTTTAGTTTAGAGGCTCTCAACCAATCGAGGTTATACTTACATCCATCAGTAAACCCCTTCAATGCCTCTTTGAGTCCAAAAAGTGTCTGTGTTTCATTACACATAATTTAATACATCCTTTAAAATACACGGTCTGTAGGTGACACTCGTGAGTTATATTATATTGTTCATAATGAGTCCATCATGATGTGAAAAAGTGAGATTGTTTCCAGTCTCTTCGTCGGTGAATTAATTTTTAATGTCTGCCTGCTTTGATGAACGGAATTTATGTTAACAGCGAGGTCTTTAGAGACGGGAAAGGATGGGGGGCAAGGAATGGCCTTTTGAAGGTAGCATCCCCCCCCGGCATTCACCTGGAGTGATTTTGGAAACCCAAATCTGGATGCCCGGAACCGCCGTCCTCTCGAATGCAAGGCTAGAACGCTAAATAATTTCATGAAAACAGGTACACATAGAATTTATATCTGGAGTTTATGACGCTTTTTTTCCCGTTAAAAGGAAACATTTATGCTTTTCGACTTATTTTTTTAGGCGTGGAAATTACGTAACTTTACGGCTTTTTCACAAAACACTTAAACACCGCGGCCGGACTCGAACCGGCGACCTTCGGCACTCTAGCCCCAACACTGCCGAGGTCGTTAGTTGAATTCTCTCTATCATTAACGCTGTTAACGATTAATTATATTGGAATCCCACCTTACTGATGCTTATATTCGCTCAGAGTTATAAACATCCTCGAATATCAGAACTGCATTGTATAGATATGAATTTGAGCTAAGTCAGGACATTCCATAGTTTATTATCACGTTTTAAACGTAAAAGTTACGCTTTCTCATGGTCTATGTCTTATTTTTTAATTAAATACAAAGACTCAAGCAGTTTTTCTGTTCACCCAGAATGAAAACTAAATTTTCGATTTTCGTTTTTAAAACACGTTATTCTGGCGAGGGATTAGGCTACCATAAAAGATTCTTATATTTGTTCTACGAAAACTGACAAATAATAATTATTCTCATCTCGTAATAATTTCTTCTTGAACCGCAGTGAATTTCTATGTATCCTGCTGGAACGGTTTCGATGGCGCAACCCGATAGCAGGACCCTGAACAAATAACAAATACACATGAAATTTTTTGGAAGCCTGAGACTCTGCAATATGTATTGGACGCCCTAATTTCTTTGTCCGCCAGCCAGGCACCCAGCTATGCTTTCATAATGGTGGATGGCCTAGCTGTATCGCTCTGTAATGGAGCCATTTCGTAACCTGTCGGACTCCCGAGCAAACATCGAAATATTTCACGCATATTGGTACACCCGCTCCATCTAGCGACAAATGTCTTCTGCCGTGTGCTGACCTCTAGCGACAGTTATGCAAGTTATCGCGCATGTCGCAACAGGGTCTCGGCGGCCGAGCAAGTGCGTACATGTCGACTGACACCTGTGCAAATACGCCTTAGGCTAGGGTTTTCCCCCGCAAGACAAGGATAGAAGATTTCGTGGCGAAGTGGAATATCTCTGGCCGGCGCATGCGCAGATGAAGTTTCTCGTTGCATCGGCTGTTCGGTGGAGACACCTGGTGGCAGGATGTGTGTATATGCTACATTGCAACATTTGTGCAGCTGGAATATCTACATCATATAGGACACAATCGTAAATAATATCGCTGATTTCAGATTAACATTGTTGGAGATAAGTGAAATAACAGCTAGAATAAAGACTAAATAACAGTTATATATGTTTAATTTGAAATATGCCGTCGTCATGCCGTCAATGTGGCAACACTGCACTAGATTTGAATTTCCCGCCAACCGGAAGTGACGTCATGGAGGGGAGGGAGAAAAGGGGAAGGGAAGCCGCCATTTTGTGTCACGTGACCGGAAGTTGGGTTTATACAAAGTCGGCTATATCTTCCTACTCAGATCCACGATGAGAAAAATAACAGGTGTTAAGAAATAGATGAAGTTGCTGAAACAATAACTGACTGGGGTAAAACTGGGAAAGAGCAGATAAATACTGAAAATATAAAGCCAGTAATAAAGGTGTTAATGGTAAACTGTAGAAGTATAATGAACAAAGTAATCGAATTTGCAAAATTAATAGAGACAAACGAACCACTAG
>JARYHS010014819.1:0-12000 GCA_031002005.1 Vandiemenella viatica
CATTAATGGAATTGTTGACATTGTTACGAATTTTAGACAATCTGTATTAATATTATAACTGCGAAAGTAACTCTGCCACTCTATCAGTTTGTTACGTTTTCAGGGCTAAACGGTTAATCCGATCGTGATGAAATTTGATGAGGAGATGCTATTTGATATTAGCAAGGACATAGGATACTATTTTCTGTATATATAATACATATTGTCTTGGAATTATGAAATCTAACTGAACTGTGAAAGACAGACGCATAGCATGTGTACGTCTCTGTAATGGTTACCACTAGAATGCAGCAGCAGCAGCACAGCACCAATTACTGCCTTGTCTTTGAAGGCAGGTGGAGGTGGAGGATATTGTCCGAATACATTACCTCCAAAAGTATATGGATGGTGCAAATCTTCACTGTTGGTTTGGCTTCACGGTGGTGTATATTATTTGATTAGATTTAATGGTCTCTTATGACGATCGATGGTTGTGTCATAGCGACCGATATTGTGGACTTCTGGGTTTTTGCTTCTATGTGTACTTTTGTAGAAAACTTCGGCTATTTGTTTGAACCTATCATGAAGATATGGAACTCCGGTGGCTTCATGGAGTGCATAGGTTGGAAATCTGGTTGGAAGATGTAGAGCTCTCTTCAGTGCCCTGTTTTGAATTGTTTGTAATCTGAGTATATGGCTGTCAGCAGCGTATGCCCACACTGGACAGGCGTACTCTATAATTGGTCTTACTAGGGTGGTGTATATCTTAATGCCAGTGCTTGGGGCTAGATTATTGTTTTTGTTGAGAAGCGAATATAGGCTGTGAAGCCTCATGCTTGCTTTCCTGCGGATGTCATTAATGTGAACTTGCCAGGTTAGTCTCCTGTCTAGCAACACTCCTAGATAGCGTGCAGTAGCTGACCAGGGTATGTCATTACCATGAAGGTGAAGAACGGGGTCCGGTTGACGTAGTTGACGGGGCCCAAGTCTTTTGCTGATCATTATTGCCTGAGTCTTGGCTGGGTTAATATCAATCCTCCATCTCCGGGCCCAGGCCTCCGTTACCTGGAGGACTTCCTGAAGACGGCGAATGGCTAAAATTTTGCTGCGGCTGGCTGTGAGGTACGACTGTATCGTCAGCGTATGTTGCGACCAAAACACCATTGGATGTGGGGACATCAGCAGTATATAATGAATATAAAGTCGGGCCCAGAACTGAGCCTTGGGGAACACCAGCTTTCACTATTCTTACACTAGAGAAGGCTCTGTCGACTCGAACACTGAAAGTGCGATCAGTTAGATATGATCTTATTAATTTCACGTATGGTCCCGGGATACCCTGCTCATATAACTTAAGTAGGAGGCCCGAGTGCCATACGGATCAAATGCGCGTGAGATGTCGAGCATCACCATGGCACAGTATTGTTTGTGGTTAAATGCTTTTGTGACAGCTTCTGTTACTCTCATCAGCTGCTGAGTAGTTGAGTGGTCGCGCCGAAATCCTAGCTGGTGATTTGGTAAGGCATTTGTGTCCTCAATATGAGTGGACAGTCGTTTTAGCAGTAGCCTTTTGAATACCTTGTTGATGGCTGGTAGAAGGCTAATAGGTCTGTAGTTTTGCGGTTGATGTGCGTCCTTCCCACTCTTGTGTATTCCCACAACCACTGCATGTTTCCATCTGTTAGGGAACTGTTGTCGGCGGAGAATGGTGTTGAAGATTTCTGCGAGGTAGACTGAGGCCTCAGGAGGCAGGTGCTTCAACGTTCTGTTACAGATCTCGTCACTGACCGGGAGCTTTGCGAGGGTGGAGATTCTGCAGGCTGCTGATAACCTCTTCAGGAGTAATATCGTCCATTTGAAATTCATCTTCTGCTTGCAGGTATACCCTCAGCCGACGGTTGACTTCGGCGAGGTGTATGGGGTCTGCGTTTGTTTGCGACGGCCGAAAATTTGTTTCAAAGACATCGGCGAGGGCATTCGCCTTGTCTTCAGGAGTGACAGCTAACACTTGGTTGCCATTGAGAGGAGGAAGGCGCTGTCTTCGTCTGGTAAGCTTTCTTGTTTGTAGCCAGAGTGACCCGTCCTCTGGACTGAGCATGGATACTCTTGCATTCCACTCTCTGTTTCGGTGATGCAGCAGGGAAGTTTTTATTTCCCTCTGTAGTCTGTTGAGCAGCCTTCTCATTGCTTGGTTTCTCGTCAGCTTCCATTCTTTTGCGACCCTGTTTTTGTATCGTATTTCAGCCATCAGTTAAGGGGGGAGCTGTGGAGTGGGAGCTGACCGAGGTGTCCTAATGGGTGTTGAAGCGTCAGTGGCCTCTTTGACTGCTGTCTCAAAGAGTTCCAGTGCATTGTCGTTGTTCGTAATTTCAGGTTGGTTCGAAAGTTTGTTTTGGAGGATTTCTTGGAAAAGCCTCCAATTTGTATTTTTGTAATCCAAAGTAGAGTGCTTCAGGGTCTGCCATGGTCCGATCTCAATTTCCGCTGTAACCGGGCAGTGATCGGAGGATAGCCGGTTTAAGGCTGCAGTGGCGACATAGCCCTGAATGTCCTTACTAATGAAGATGTCTAAAACATCTGGCCGTTGGCCGTTGCTTGGATAATGAGTGGGTACGTCTGGTGCACACACCCCCACATTAAGTCTGTTGGTCAATCTTCTCAGGGTTATTCCCGCAGCATTAGAGTATCTGTTGTTCCAGTCGGTGTGTTTGGCATTTATATCTCCACCAATCAGGAGCTTACCGCCGATGGAGGCTAAGGCCGTGAAGTCATCCTCGTTGAGCTGACGCCGTGGAGGACGATAGCAGGAGATGATCGTTAATTTTCCGTTGGAGGTCGTCACTTCAACACCGACGGCTTCCATCTGTTGGAGTGTGGGTATGACGATCTCGTGATGAGGGATGTTTCGTTTGATGTATAGAGCTACTCCTCCGCCGGCGGTAGGCCTATCCCAGCGATAGCAGTTGTAGTTCGGCACAGATGCTCGCAGACCGGGCTTAAGAACGGTCTCGGTGACAAGGCAATCGTCCACATCCTGGTCTCGTAAAAAACTGACGAAATTCTGGTAATTGACTATAAATGCTGTTGGCATTCCAGGCGCAGAAAGATAAAGAGTGTATCAGTGGTCTAGCCATGGTGGTTGCAGTGGGAACACTTTGGGGAAGCCAGGGCTTTCGTCACGGCGCTGGTCATCTTCTCCAGCTGCTCTGTAAGGTTGGAGACCATTTGTAGTGCAGACTCTAGCATCCTGGTTAGCCTGTCGATACTCTCCTGTGCTTCGCTTGTTACGCCTTGATTCTGTCTCTGTTGGAAGGCGCCTAGTAGGTTTGCATGTGAGTCCTTTCTCGGCTGTAGCGAGGCATTCTCGGGTGAGCCCATTTCGGGGAAACCACCTGATAGGGCAGATTGATCCTCAAGAGGCCTCTCCTCCACTCCCCTTGGAGGATGACTCTTCCCTGGTTCGCGCTGTGGCCCAGCCTTATTTTTGGGTCTTTTGCGCGGCTTGGATTTCTTCTTCCCATGGTTAGTGAGAGTCTGTTCTTTTTCTGTGACTGCGGTGCCATTTTTCTCTATGGCAGTAGTGCTTTTTTGTGGTGGCACTGCTGTTGGTGGTTGTTTCTTGTCTGGTGGCCTTTCTTGCTCACTTATTGTTCCTCTTTGCCTATCCCGAGCCCTTTTGAATGCTGGGCAGCCCTTATAGCTGGCTACGTGCCCAGCCCCGCAGTTTGAGCATTTGGCCTCATCCCTGCCTTTCTGAGATGTACATTGGGTAGACTCATGCTGTCCGGCACATTTTACACAGACTGGCGGCATTCTGCAGTTTTTGGCTACATGTCCAAACAGTTGGCAATTGTAGCACCAGTTGAAGCCCGTAGCTTTTCCACCTAGACCTTAAGATGGCAAATCGTTTTCTACGCCAAAGATAGCCCTGTTTTCCTGGCAGTCGATTAGGGTTACCAGGAACAGTGGCATGATGACGTTGGTGACTGGTCTTCGAAGTTGTGCCACAGACTGGATGATGAACCCCATGTCAGTAAGCTCATTTTTTAATTCACTTGTTGGTAGAGTTCTTGGGATACCCCTGAAAAACTACTTTCAGAAGAGGAGCTGCTCCAACAGGGAATGTATAGTACGGGGTCCCTTTTTCCTGTAGCATCCCTGTGGCGGCAGTGTAATCTTCTACTGTGGTGAAGGTGAACTTTATTTTGTCACCGCCGGCGGACTTGGCAGCAAAAGAACTCTTCACCACTGCTTCTATTCTGTCATGCAGGGTCTTATAGTTTTCCTCAAATTGGACTACAATCGGTGGGATGTGCGCCGATCTCGATTCAGTTGGTGCTGGTGTGGCTTCTGTTGGTGAAGGATATGTCTGTAGTGGTTTAAACTTGTTGGCTTTTTCAACCACTGAGAGATTCTGAGCTGATGTAGCGGCTTTTGCTGTACGCCGCGGGAGCTCGAAGCCATCATCAATTGGTTGGTTTGACAGTGGAAGGATTTGCTGCTCATCATCAATATCAGTTCCGGTCATCTCGGTGGCACCAGTTGTCTCGGCTGTAGGACGTCTCTGAGTTGGGGAAATTTGTGATTCAACTGCATTTATCAGTGTAGTCCAACCTCTAGACTTCTTGGATGTCTCTTTTGGGAGCCGTGTAGACATATTTCTCATACAGGCTTTAACCATCCTCTTCGTGTGGGCTTTGCCTGTAGTAGGAGTTACTGCACTGCGTTTTGAGGATGTTATCCCAGCGTTGATGTCTTCGTGGTCTTCTTCGGAGGAGTTGTGAAGACAACTTCCTGGTGCTGAGTCCTGTGGTTCGGCTATAACTGGTGAGGGCGAGCGTGGAGAGTCAGTGACGTCAGCCGCAGTAGTAGTGCGGAGAAAGTCTGCCGCTGAAGACATACCCTACTGTTGAGGTAACTAACAAGGAGGGATATTGCTCTGGACCCTTGTTGTCACCGTTAGGTTTGCCAGGCCCAGGAGCAATCCTAAATCTTGCGCCAGGGGGTTCCACTCCCGCAGGAGTGGGCCGTGTGGTGGTAAATCCCTAGTAAGCTCAGGGAAGGGAGGACAAAGGATGTCCCCAAAGAAGAAGAAGAAACCGCTCACTATATTCTCCGCTGAAGAAAACAGTGCCCGCATACGCGAGTAGAGAGTTGATAACCTCGATACACTCGTATGCGAAGCGCTGCGTGCGAGTGAGCAGCGCGCCATAGCCTAGTCACAGCTCGTAACCTATTGAGCTGGAGTAAGGTGGAGGATATTGCCCTAAGGCATTGCCTCCAAGTTATTAAGACGGGACAGATCTTCACTGTCGTTATGTCTTCTCGTTAGGCTGAATTGCCTTCTTCACTAAATGGTTGCCGCCGCGGCCATCGTTGTTTAACAGAAATGGCACGCCGCATTATATGTGCTGACGTTAATGCTGCCTCTGGGAGGCAGACAGATCTTCTTTTGCGGTCAGATGAGCTGTCAGCTTCGTGAGAAGGGCGATGAGCTCGTCCAATCTTCTTTCTCGTTGGTCTGTGTGGTGTCCGGTACAGGAACGGTCGCATGGTTCCCTGCCACCTCCGCTGATTGGCTCTCTAGTGGTCTTCTGCTGGCGTACTCTGCTCCCTTCCCGCCTTGGTGCGGGCTGCATATGGAGCCGGTGCTGCTCACGCTGGCGACGACTCGACGAATGCGTGAGTCTTGCATACTTCCCGACTTGGTGCGGGCTGCGTATGGAGCCTTGTGCTCCGGTGCTGTCGAGTCTTGCGAAGATGCTTCTTCCACGTGTCACAACCGCGGAAAGAAGCTGCGTGCCTGCCGGCGAGGAAGCATAGCTATACACCAGCTGCCGGGCCTCGTATTGAGCCGTCGCCGCGACAAGAGATGGGACGGAACAAGAAGAAGCCTGCAGCTAGCCAGGAGGCAACCAGCTTGCCGACTACGCCGCGAGAGGACTCCAACATGATGGACACGTCAGACCATCTTCTTGCTAATAACCTTTCCCCCCTCCCCCTTTTGCCATAGCAAGTAAACTTAAAGTTGAACGAAAGTCTTTAGTAATACTGGATAATTAATATAATAGCAACCACTCGAAACATCCTACTACAAATTGGTTTTTCAGAAGTGGGATAGCAAACATGTGGGTGATTAATTCTGAAAAATGTGTGTTTAGTTGTCACCAACCTTTTGCAGTGATAATTTGTTGTTTCGTGATTAATAAGTCGTTGAGTTTTAATTCTATTTGGTTTTGTATAAGTTGGAGACAAACTGAAGGTATGTTGCGTGTCTTTACTATAAAAGAGGTGTCTGGAAATATCTATTTGAAAAGATACAAAGAAAAAGATTTTATGTTCGGAAGTTGAACCATGTTGTGGTTGAGAAAAGAAGCACAAGATGGCGGCGTGGCAACAGGTTGGCACTCACATTAGCAGACAGATGGCGCACGAGTCGGTAGATGCGCGTGAAACTCCAGGAATGAGCAGTAATAACAACTGCCGAATGGTAAAGAAATATGGCTGCGTGGATGAGACGGAACAAAGCAGCAGATGCCAGATTAACGAAAAGTAAGTGCATTTTAATCTCTTGTCAGTATGTAGGAACATCTCTATTGTTAAAAGCATTGTAAAGAATAATGCAATCGAGTTTTGTTTCGCAAGTAATGTTATGCAAATAGTAGTGTACAAAGTTCGTGGCTTTTCATGTCGGAAGTGGCTAGAGCGAGCGTGACTTAGTCGCGGTGTGAGGTAATAAGTTGTATTTGTGTAAGAGGCGCGACAGTTTTAGAGATCCCTCCAGGGCACGAGGTGTAACAAGGTGACCATTTAAGAGATGAAAATAATGTAAGATGCAAATGTGTAGATACGACAGTAGACTAAATTTTTCGATATTGTGGTTTGGTTAACTATTGTGTGAAACTTTTTGTAAGTGTAACAATTGGGGTGGTTCCTTTCAGAAGTTATCTGGCAAAATACAGGTTTAACGTTGTGCTGAAGGAGTCATGACCCAAAATGCAACAGTAATTCAAACCTATAAGCCTGTCACTTCTTAGTTTGCAAGTTGGAACACGTGTTGGCATATTAACAACCTATTTCCGTAGGTTAAGCTAATACTGTTTGTTGTCTTTCTTTTGTGTATGGTTCCAAATTATCACCATTGTAAGGGTAAACGGTACAAGTAGCTAAATGGTTTAATTTTAAGTCTATTGGTCAGGTTGAAGTGAAATGTAAAGCATCAGTAGAGGTTAAATGTGGTAATGGTACACCCAGATGGTTTGTTGAGGTTACACAGAGATTATGAGTTATATTGCCGAAGGATGAATAACAGAAATGTGTCTACATAATGTTACCTTCAGGCAACTGTGGTATTTAGTGAAGTGTGGTGCCCCACTGTGAAAGCATGCATGTTGTGATGAATGATACGGCCGTATGTGGAAATGACGAATATAAGAGAGAGGAGAGAGGGACATGAGTTAATGAATGTGTTGTGTTGTCACTCCCACCACCTTTTTTACATACGACCAAAATTTCTTTGGGTTTTCGTTGAGACTCTTAGAAAGTGAGTTGCATCTAAAGTCGTTAAAAGCCTCGCGCATCGCATTTTTAACATGTTCTCTTGTCTCAGCTAACTTTTCTAAATCACTCCTATACATCGTCGTCCTTGAGGGTGCACGTAACTTCCTTTGTTTTTTAAGTAACCGTTTAAGGTCACGTGTATACCACGGGGGATCGTTCCCATCCCTGATTGCCCTTTTCGGTATATGTAAGTCCATACCTTCCCTGACTATATGCATGAATCGAAGCCACATCTCTTCAACCGAGCCTCTTCCTTGTTGCAAAGAAAATATAGAGTAAATTTCAAAAGACAGTCCCAAAGATGCTAATTTGTTGTAACTTTCTTTGAAGATAAGATTAAAATCGAAACAAATTTATAATTGCTCAATGGTTCATGCATGTGAGTAAGTTAATGGTATCAACATTCTATCAAGATTTTGGAGTATAGTTATTTGGTTGAGAGATCTTCCTGGGAATAACATAATTAAAGATTTGTGAACAGTGATGAGATCTAGCAACCAGAGATATATATGTGTACACAAGTTTTCATCATCATTGTAATGTTTGCAGTGCTTAAGGAATTTTGCAGAAGAATTAGTGAAAATATTTTAGCCATCAGATTGAGTGACTATCTTGCTAGCTGGTATGACTCACAGGTCTTCCCATTTTGATTTTGAAATTAGTTTTGCAGAGAATTTGAACTGTATTAGATTGTTCTGAGATTTTATTTATGTCATTGATGTCATACTGTGTGTTTAATTTATTCTTTGGTTTTCTTATGAGTCACATTAGACTCAAGTTGTCATGATTTGCAGACTGTAATGGTATATGCTTCAAGTTAGTTTACGAGACAGCTAAATGGATTAACAGTTGTTCTCAGGCATTGACGAGTCCTTTATCAATGACGTTCTCTTGAAAGGTTGCTCTAGGATGTAAAACTGACGCTCGTGGTTACATTTTCAGAAATTGATAGATGTAATAGTGACATTCTAGTTCTCAAGTGACATTATCTAAAATTTGGTTTTGGACATTCATGTTTTTTGGACAGAGTGTTGGCAAAGTACAGTTGTGGTATCAAGTATGTTATCAATGCTCTATCTCAACTATTTGGCAGTGTTTTCTAAAATGGACTATTACAAACAACTTCTTGTTACTCAGTAAACATTATGGACCTGTAAGAATAAGAACTGTGTGGCGAATGTAGTTGTTCAGCAACGCCATACCAGAGAGTGTTACATAGGAGCAATGCTACGTTCTGCGTTTATAATCGTCAGTATGTGAGAAACTGCAATAACCAGAACTTTGGTTGGTAGCAAATGTTTCTTTGCGTTAAGCCTTCTCATTTATAATTGGCTTATAACATCTAAGTCAAGAGAACTTATTCAAACTACAAGATTCCGCAAGATCGTGTCACATTACAGTAGGCTTGCCCCCTTCAGTAATTAACTTTTTTAATGATTAAATTTATTCTATGCCAAGTGTCGAATGGTATGTGCATCAGTGACTTGCGAGACTGACAATCGATTAGTAGAGCAGAGAATGTGCAGTCGTGCTGAGAACGCGTGTGGGTATCATGCCTCTGGGTTTTGTGAAAGTTTTGTTTTTACACTCTGAAGAACTTGCATCTTCGGTTTATTTGTCACCACAAGTAATCTATTTATGTGTGTGTTAATTATTATTATTTTTCCGTTGGTGGCCGGGTGCATTTGTGAAGCACTAATCTACGAATAAATCTTTGGCTTGTGGTCTGCATACTCGAGGACTTTGAAGAAACTTTTGGTTATATTTGTTTTTGATTTGTACCCTAGCCAGCCAATGGTGGCGGCCGATATTTACTTAATTAACGAAGTCTGATGGAACTTATCTTAGGTGGTCAAAAACTAATCATAAAGGGGACTAATTTCTGAGTCGGAAGGAACTGTTATCAATCCCGGTACTATTCAATATGTATTCCGACATGGCGACCGTGACAGGACTTGTGAGATTAATAGGCGGTTAAAGTGATTAAAAAGGCCGTCCAAATAACAAAATGAGGAGTTTAAAGTGTGTTTTATAAGAATAAACATTTGAACAATTGTTAAGAATCGTGAAGCGGATACAACCAAAGAGAGTGCGCGTGACAAGAAATACTCGACAAGCAGCGAGCTGGTGCAAAAACGACAAAGCAAAAGAATCAACACGGACAATCAGAGACGACTACTACAGCAGTGGATATAGCGATGCAATAACTGTGAACAGCGCAAAGCAGATAGCAGAACAACACATCGTGGAACAGACGAGCTGTGAAAACGTCGCAGAAACAGAAGGAGGAGTTGAGAAGACGTCTAACTGGCAACTTTATACTATTAAATCGCCGGGAAATATTTAAAAGGAAATAATTTATGTAGTAAAAGAACAGCAAATTAACGGGATATTTTTTGCGGTTTTGTTTCAAAGATTTGTACCGCCGGTTGTTTTTTACCGGAGCTTCCGTGAAATTTATAGCATAATTGTAAGAGTTTATACTCGCGGAAAATTTTAATTCGCTCTTCCATAAGATTTTTCTTTCTTGTACAGAAGTTTTAAATTTCTGTTCTGCTTAACAAGGAAATTGCAAATATTTCTGTTTTCAAAAAACATTAATTGTGTGAGTAAGAGGCGAAAAGGCTTTACCTTGACAAGTAGAACGATATCTGTGCATGCCAATTTCAGGTGGTAGTATCTTTGATCTATGAACCAGTATACAACAGTTTGGAGAAGTGGCTGAGACTGTTTGAAGAGCAAACCGACGCTGATTTTTTTTTCTCTTTGATACAAATCTGGTTTGGGTTGTAGTTACATTGTGATGTTTTATTTGATGAGTTGTCACTTCGTTGAAGTGAGTTGATTTGAAACAAAATAAGTCTATCTTTTGCCCTCTTTATTTAAGTTTGGGGGATAGGTATTATTAGAGTAATGTATTGATCTAAGAGCGTCATTCAAGTCTGGTTTAGTTTGGATCTTTAAATATCGAGACCGAGCAATCTGCTATGGAAAGGGTAGCAGTGCAAGGTGATATGCCACCCGGAACGGAAATGTTGGTGAAGTTAATGGAAGAGATGAGTAAAAACTTTAAAGAACTTAAATATAAGGTTGCTCTTAAAGCTGATATTGCTGAAAATAGCAGTGCTCTTAAAGCTGAAATAAATGGCGTTCAGGATAATGTGAGTGCTCTTAAAGCTGAGATAGGAGTGAAAAGTGAAGCCCTTCACTGTCAAATCACTGCTCATTTTGATGATAGACTCATACAATTTAGGACCGAGTTAGAAAAATTACGACAAGATTGTTTCGTGAGGAATGAAGATCAGTTCAAGCAGGAGAGTACTCAAAGGAGAGACTCCAAGTACCAGGAAAAGATAGGAGCTTTGTTTTGATCCAGGAAGCAACTCCGTTTTCGCGTGATACATTGCGTATTGAATCTCAAACTAGTGTTCAAATGGAACCGGTTAGTGTTCAGTCAATTTCAGAAACTCCTTGTCCAGTTACAGATATTCAAGTAAGTAATGTTCCTACAATTTCTCTAAAGGAGAGCAATCTGGCTATGACCAGAGCAATTTTAAAACGCCGCAAACCAACTTGTGACAGTAAATTTGCTAGCCACATTTATAATTTGATGTTTCATTTCGGGGCAGACCTTGTTTTCCCCACTCACCACTACTAATGTATTGACAAATGATATCCCCACTGGGGATAAGCAATTTGTACACTTTGAAAAATTCCTCAGTACTAGCCCTTATGGTCATAATGCAGATTATTAAATCAACCTAACAAATCGTTTCATTCTCCAATGTTCACTTGGGAATTTTGAAAAGTGTAATTCCACAATGCGAAGAAGGAAACGAAGGAAGAAGAAGAAGGATAGGATGGAAGATACAGGAGTACATGTTAAAAAAAGGAAATAATCTCACTTAGGTCCAAGGGGAAACTGTACTTATTTCATGAGAGCCTCATCATACTTAAATTAAAATTCATCCATTCTTCTTTTAGCATAAGGGTTTCACATTACTCATGTACTACATTTTAGTGGTATTTTTAAGTGACTTATGTTGGGTAAAGTGATTTTCGCAAAGCTTAAGATTGAAGTGTCTCTTCAACATAATGGTTTTCCAAAAACTTTGATTTTTTATTAAAATGCCTTGTACCTTGTAAGGTTGTTTAGTTTAGCATTTCTTGGTAAGTGTTCTTTTTTGTTTAAGACAAATCACAAACATACTTGATATTGATAGTGAGTTAGGGAACAAATGTTTTGAGTTATATTAAGTAATTTATACCTCAAATCAGTATCGCTTTCTTAAGGCTTTGAGGGTGTGCCCTGGAGTGGTTAAGGGTAGTACCTATCCCGAACACCAAGTAACCCCTCAAGGATGTATAGAAATGATTGACGTCGTCGTGTGTTAGTAACAGAACTATGAATATGTTATTTTAGTGTTTGGTGTAGTCTTAAGTCGATTTTCTTGGAAGGGG
>JARYHS010014823.1:0-79700 GCA_031002005.1 Vandiemenella viatica
ACCAGTCGAACGCGCTTGTCTCGAATCTTTTTGTGTATTCGTATTTAGCCATATGGTGGCGTCGAAACGAAAGAGTAAAATTGTATTTTCACCTATGAACGCTTATTATGACTTATTTTGATGTATCGTACAACTTATCTGCAAAAACACATTTATTTCTTTCGTATCACAGCTTCTCATAAATTTTCGATTTCGGTTGACAACAGACCATACTATATAGGTGATTTATATACGCGGATAAAAATTTAAAAATTCTTAAGTATGAAATTTAAAATAAAAACATAAATCAAATGAACTTATTCCTGGGGGTCACAGCAAGGGTTGCCACCCGTCCTATGTAACAGAATACTGTTTCCTTATTTCCCGTAAGCGTACGAAAGTAATAAGTAAGTTAAAATACTTTTTTGTCCTGACTCATGTTATCACCTCATTGTTTGATCTTTTACGTAGAAAAATAGTATGCCACACGCAGTATTAACACACCATAAATGTTTGGCGCACTGTACTGGATTCAAGGAATCTCGCGTTTTTCAACGCAATAACAATGAAATGTCTAACATCAATCATTTGATATGTTTGTTTTGTTTGAGGTTACTTTCGATTCACTCTATGTTCTTAGTTAATAAAGAATGAGATCATTCTATATTTTAGTTTAAATGCAGACTTCATTAGCAAATCAAAGCTTTGCCAGAGGTGAAGGACAATTTTAAGGCCCGCAAAAATCGTAACCGAGACCGGGATTTGAACCGGGATCCTTCCGTATCCCACACGCCGTAAACATCTGAGACATCAGACCAAATTTAGAAGTGATGCAAAATACGAATTCAAGAGTGATAAAATAAACGTTTTCTTTTTCAAAACTGTGTACTTTATTTTTGCTATTTCAAAACACAAATGTAATTTTATTGTTCCATAAAAAAAAAATTGGATGCTACCTTTAACACAGCATCTGATGGATGGTGAAACGATATTCTATAATTTTTTTGTAATGCCACAATTTAAGTTTTACGATCATGTAACGAACATGGAAGTGAGGTTGAAGGAAAAAAGACACTTTTTACTAACGCAACTGATAGCACGAAAACAACATTTGGTGGTAAAGGACAGGAAATTTTCTAATTCTCTCTATGCGCTTCTCCGAATTCATCAACCGGGCACCAGACCGCACGGGCAAAACGGCGGCTCGTCGGCCGGCTCGCGGTGTCGTTTGAAGTATCTACAATCGAGTGAGCGCCAAAACGCCCGAAGTACTGGGCCAGAGTAGCCACTTCAGTCGGCAGAGTTCTGTTGGCTGTTCTGCAGAGTGAAAAATGGACGAAACTCTGTTCCAGTGTGAATGTAAAGTTACCGTCCTCCCATGTTTTTTCTGCTGCTCTGCTGACTAAGCACTTGCAATTAACGACGTTATCAACACACAAATGTGTAAAATTACTTCGGAACCCTCCACCAGCATTACCCAGGGATTTTGAAGGGGTTAACGCTCTGGCCTCGCATTCGGGATGACGCCGGTTCGAATATCCGTCCGGGCATCCAGATTTGGGTTTTCCATGGTTTCCCCAAATCACTCCAGGCGAATGCTTCCTTCAAAAGGCCATGGCCGAATTCCTTCCCGTTTCTTGTCCCCACTCCCATCCCGCCTCTAATGACGTCAACGTCGACGACGCGTAAAGCCATAAGTAAAAAAAGTTCAATCGAGTGAGCGAAAAAAAAAAGAAAGAAAGAAATATCCTGCCAAGGAAAAAATTATTGTATTTCCGCGGAGACGATTATGAGAAATCAGAGATAAAAATCCTAAAACTTAACTTAGTTTGGATGCAAATGCATTGAATGAGTTGCAACATTAGGGATCGCCTGCCATTGATGAGTTTTATTAACTGTTGTAATGGTCAAATTTTTTTTTTTTTTTTTTTTTACCTGCCAGCCTGTATCTTCTTTCTGTTTGACTCTTCAACAAACCTCATTCCTCACCCATCATATCCAAAACTCATTCGTCTCGTACTTTGTCTGCCCACTTACTTTTCAGCATTCTTCTATAGCACCACATTTCGAATGCTTCAGTTTTCATTCTTTCTGGAATTTCTAAGTCCATGCTTCGCTGCCATAAAGTGCTGTGCTCCACACTTAGAGTTCTAAAAAGTTCTTTGAGTCCTAGATTAATATTTAAAACTTCCATGAAGGCTCTTTTTGCTAGTGCTATTCTGCTTTTAACATCATTTCTGCTCCATCCATCGGTTGTAATTTTACGTCCTCAGTAGCAAAATCCACTAAGTTCTCCTACAGCAACCTGCCCTATTTTTATATTTAATCTACTAGTATTGGTATCATTTCTGCTACATTTATCCACTTTATTCTTGCTTTGATTTATATTCAGTTCAAAATCTCCTTCAGTATTTTGTTCATGCCATTCAGTCAGTAACTTCTCAATACCCTCAACCTGTTCTGCTAACAAGACAATGTCATCAGCAAATCGTAGCATCCATAAGAAGCTTTTTACAGTCGCATGCCCTTGCTGACGCCAAGCACTTCATTCCTACTGCCAGGTCGAACTGAGTACTAATGGAGGAACTGGAGTGTTGCCATTTTTTTTTTTTTTTTTTTTTTTTTTTTTTTTTTTTTTTTGTGAAATGTGTAGTTTATGAAGTTGACATTGGGGGACCGTCCCGACATTCGGCTTGATGGCTGCGGGTACACGGCGTCTCAGCGCACTAAGCCACACGGACGGCTAAAAAAGAAGATACTCAGATGCGAAGAAGTATTTAGTCCGTAGAAGGAACATAGCAACGCTTAGAAGATGTGGAATGCAGTGCTCCTATCTCTGCGCAAACACGGGAGTACATTATTCTTCTACCGATGCGTTATATCATGTTTTATTTTTTTTATTTTAATTATACACAACTCCTATGACCGAGCATGGTGGGTGAACGGATAACGTTGTAGCCTCACAGTCGGCAGGACGTGGGTGGGAATCTCCGTCCGGGAATCCAGATTTGGGTTTCCCATGGTTTCCCCAGATCACTCCAGAGCCGAATTCCTTCCCGTTCCTTGTACCCATCCTTCACCGTCTGTAATGACCTCGACGTTTCTGTAGGGTTGGCTCCCTTAGCCGGAATCAGTGGTTTAAAACTTGATGATGATAATGATAAATGATGATATTATCTCCAACCTAAGTACTCCAACAGTCGGTTTTGAAGCACGTATGTTGAGAACAACTTTCTTTCTCAGAATGCGTGAATTGTACCCTGAAGTGAAAAGCTACAAGCGAACCGCAAGCTTGCATAGTTAAGCGGCGCACTCGTACATTTTTCCTTTTTTCTGTGTAATGAATGGTGATTTATGATGGTGTTGCGAACGCCTATGATTGGACGTACAGTCCAGTGATACTGCAGTAAGAAGGCTGACCGAGCATGGAGGGTGACTGGTAACGCTTCGCGTTAGCGAGGACACTGGTTCGAAACCCCATCGCGGCAGCCAGATTTGGGTTTTCCATGGTTTCCCCAAATCACTCCAGACGAATGTCGGGGTGCTTCCATCAAAAGGCCATGGCCGAATTCCTTCCCGTTCCTTTTCCCCCATCCTTTAGCACCCCTAAGACTTCCACGTTGACAAGGCGTAAAGCCATAAGCATAGTGGTGACTTCCCACGGCCCGTGGTTTTACTAGGCCGCGCCCTGCAACCGAATTGTACAGATCAGCTCGCGCCACAGGCTAGCCCTCCCCACCACGTTGCCTAGTGTCGTTTGGAACAGAGCACTTTACAGCAACAGAAGGGGTGCGCACAGCTGCTGCAATCCGATGGCAACAGCGCACCGCTACACACGCCTGTGATGTTTACCGACTCGGAGTGGGTAGCTGCGTCTCGTCTCCGCTAGCAGAGGCGGCCCTGTTCCCATGGCGTGTGGTCGAGTATCAGTCTCGTCCCGTTCCGTCCCGCCTTCGATACAAGGGAGCATCCATAAATTACGTGAGGTGAAATAGGGGGGGGGGGGTCCGGCGAAATCTCACCAAGGGTGGGGGGGGGGGTCTACGGAAATCTCACGTGAGGTTTTGGGAAAAATATTTTGGACTGTAGAACTAAAAAAAAGTTTACAGATTGCCCGAAAGTCGATTTAAGTGGGGGAATTCGTCTAAAAGTGGGGTTGTGACCGGATTTTGAAGAGTGAGACCTAAAAAAAAACTAGGGGGGGGGGGAATCTCACGGACCAGATCTCACCAGAGGGGGGGGGGGGATCCGTGCCCACAGTCCAGCGCAAGCGGCTTCAGTTAGTCTCTCCGTCGCCCAACAGTAAATCACGTGTCGACATGCCACGGTGTTAATATTTAAATTAAGATGTTCATTTGATCAAATTTCGTTTTTGGTAATTAACTTACGGAGCCTGTGCTCCATTGCAATTAAATTAAATTAAATTAAATGTTTAAATGGATTTCGAGTGGACTTGTCATTTCTTCCAGTCAAATCCATTTACTTGACGTGTAATCGTAAGTTTTCCCGGCGGATCAGATGTCTGAAGATCTCTCGGCCGTGCAGCCGGGTCATTTGGTCGTACGAATTTTCGATGGCGTAACGTGGCATCATCTTCAGGTAGCGTCCAGTGGTCGGCGTGAGGAACGCAGTCCAGGACGCGACTGCTGGTCTGCAGCAGCAACGCCATTAACTGCCCATTTCCTCCTTGGGCAGAGTAGGGTGGAGTGTTGTCTTGCGACATTTACTCCTAGTCTTATTGATGGATACTTGCTTCAGGTTAGATTTGTCTTAACGTTTGGCGTAGATATTTTCAGATGATTTGGGGATTTATTGTACAAGTGAGATAGGTCCTATGTGTGGACCTATTCCTACCGGATAATTTCCCAGATTCTTGATTAGTGGGTTGTTGGATTTATGGGCTGTATTATAAAATTTGGTGGCAAGATCCTTGAATCGTTGTTTTAAAGTTGGTAGCCCTGTGGCTTCATGAAGGGCAATTGTGGGAAATCTGCAGTCAAGATGAAGTGCTCTCTTCAACGCTCGATTTTGAATAATTTGAAGTCGGTCAAGATTTGTTTTAGCTGTGTATCCCCACACAGGACAGGCATATTCAAGTATTGGTCTTACTAAGGTGCAGTAGATCCGTACTCCTAAGGGTGCGGAGAGCTTACTGTCCTTGTTTAGCACTGGGTACAACGCTTGAAGTATCGCGCTAGCTCTTCTGCGGAGGTCGTTTATGTGGGCCCTCGAGGTCAACTTGGAGTCAAGCAGGACTCCAAGGTAGCGAACTGTGTTTGACCATGGGATTAAGTTGTTATGAATTGTGAGTTGTTGATCCAATTGAGGTCTCTGTCGAGGTCCTGTCCTTTTAGTTAGTAAGATGGCTTGGGTCTTCGTTGGGTTGATTCCGATACGCCACCTCCTCGCCCAGGCCTCAGTCTTCTGCAGTACCTCCTGCAGACGACGGGTGACGATAGCTTTGCTGCGGCAGCGAGTGAAGTAAGCTGTATCATCAGCATATGTGGCGGTGTGAATTCCGTTTTGAGAAGGTACATTGGCTGTATATAGGGAGTATAGCAGAGGTCCTAGGGTCGATCCTTGTGGTACTCCTGCCTGAATGCTACGTCTTGGGGAATAGACATTACCAATTTTGACTTTGAAGGAGCGGTTTTCCAGGTATGATTTTATCAGTTTGACAAGCTGTCCCGGGAGTCCCAATTCGTAGAGTCGTAGTAGCAGTCCGGCGTGCCATACCGAGTCAAATGCCCGGGAGATATCTAGTAGCACAAGTCCACAGTTTTCTTTATGGTTGAAGGCCGTCGTGGCAGTCTCAACCACCCTCATCAGTTGCTGGGTGGTTGAGTGTCCCTGACGGAACCCAAATTGATGGTCTGGGAGAATACTCTGTCGCTCGATGTACAGGTTTAGGCGTTGAGGAGCAGACGCTCAAACACCTTGCTGATAGATGGTAACAGACTTATGGGCCGGTAGTTTTGAGGTAGAGAGGGGTTTTTCCCACTCTTATGGATAGCTACGACTACGGCCTGTTTCCACCGGGTGGGAAAGTTCTTCCTGTCTACAATTATATTGAACAGCATCGTGAGGTGGTTAATTGCCGCTGGAGGCAGGTTTCTCAAACAGATGTTACTGATTCTGTCGTGGCCTGGGACTTTTCTTGGGTTTAGGCTGGTCACACACGTGAAGACTTCTTGAGGGGTAAAGTGCTCGATGTTGTGTTCGTCTTCGTCATCAGCTTCGAGGAAAACCCTCAGTCGATTGTTGACTTCGTCGATAAGATCGGGGTCGCCGGGTGCTGGTTGAAAGTTTTGTTCGAAAGCTTTAGCTAGAGCGTTGGCTTTGTCTTCAGGGCGATATATGTATCCCTGATCTCCAAGTAGAGGTGGAATTCGACTTTTCTTTTTAGTAAACCATCTGGTCTGTGACCACAGCGAGCCGTCGTCCGATCGCAGCACTGAAAGTCTGGCCTCCCATTCACGATTTCGATGTTCAGTTAAGGACACTTTCAATTCTCTTTGGAGACGATTGAGTAATTTCCTGGTATTGGGGTTCCTAGTGATCCTCCACTCCTTTGCGACTCGATTTTTATGTCGGATCGCTGCTATCAGGTGAGGTGGGAGCTGGAGCGATTTTTCGTTTTTCTTGTGCTTCAAAGTGGAGGCTGTGATGGCGTTTAAGACTGCACTTTCAAAAGCCTCCAGCGCTGTTTCAGGATTGTTGTCTGCAGGGTGGTCCGCTAGTGCTTCAGTTATTAGATTCTTGTACATCCTCCAGTTGGTGAACTTGTGATCAAATATGGGATTTAGCCTATCATCTGGTTGCCACTGGCCTATGCTGACTTGAAATATAACTGGTAAGTGGTCTGATGATAGTTCATCCACAGTGGATGCTGAGATGAACCCGTTGAAGTTCTTAGTGATGAGCACATCAAGGATGTCAGGCCTGCTCCGCGCGCATCGATATTTATACCCTCCGACCCAGCCCCCCCCCCCACTCCCACCGCGGCGCTCCGAGGGTGGTGGTGGGGGTGCTGCGTTACAGCGCGTCGAGCAGTGGCCATCAGTCTGTACGCCACCTCCGTCGCGCACAGTGCCTCGGCTCTGGTGTTTGCGGAGCCGCTTCAGTGCTGGGTTCCAAGCTTGGCTTAGTTGGAACCCGTTGTATTTGTTTATGAGGTTACTCCGTAGCCGGATCTCGATGGCTTCCTTGTACACACAGTCCCAGAAGTGAGATGTGTTTCTCAGAACTTCGGTGTCCTCATATTTAATTTTATGCCGTGTCTCAAGACAGTGTTCAGCAACTGCGGATTTTGACGGCTGCTGTAGTTCGGTGTGGCGTTTATGTTCCCTACACCGTTCTTCGACCGTGCGATTTGTCTGCCCAACATATGCTTTACCGCACTCGCACGGTATGTGATACACGCCAGGTTTCCTGAGACCCAAATCATCTTTAACTGAGCCAAGTAGGGCTTTAATCTTGGCCGGCGGGCGGTAAACGCACTTGATGTTTTGTCGGCGTAGACTTCCGCCAATCTTGCTTGATACATTGCCGGCGTACGGGATGAAGGCTGTGGCTCTTGGCTTGTCCTCTTCCTCAGTTGGTTCTTGCGAGGTCTTCCGCCTGAAGGCGCGCCGAATTAGGTGGTTGTTGTAGCCATTACTCTGGAACACGTTCTTGAGGTGTGTTAGTTCATCAGACAAGCTGTCTTTGTCAGAAATCACACGTGCTCTGTGAACCAGTGTATTTAGCACTCCGTCCCTCTGTGACGGGTGGTGGCAGCTGGTGGCATGTAAATACTGGTCCGTGTGAGTAGCCTTCCGGTAAACACTGTGCCCTAATGTACCATCCGGTCTTCTCTTTACCAGTACATCCAGAAAAGATTGAAGTTCTTCTTTTCCGTGTGGCCAGACGACAAATGTGTCATCAACATATCTGTAGAAAACCGTTGGTCTTAACTGTGTCGATTCCAGTGCTTCATCCTCAAAATGCTCCATGTACATGTCAGCAACCACAGGTGACAGTGGGCTACCCATAGCTACTCCATCCGTCTTCGACGGACAGCTTGGTTGTATTCCGTTAAGGTCAGTGACAGTTTTTCATACATACAATATGTTTTTACACTTTCCCAATTGTTTTTTAATATGTTTTAAGTATTTCGATGCGTACCTATTATACTAAACAAATGAAAAATGACTGCAATTGAGGCGGTTCTACTTTTCATTGTATTACAAGCCACTACCCTCACCATTCATCGCATTTTATTCGCGAAATTTTCGCACTGGTGTTCTAGCTTCAATAAATTCTTCTTTTTAATCTTACCAAATCGAAGAAGAAAAACTGCTACGGGCACCGCAAACTACGCGATCTCTCTTCCACTTAGCTATAACTGAGACTAAAACTTGTACATGTCTACCACAATACCCGCACACACGCTCCGCTCTGTAGGTAGAAAGAGCTGATTTTTCATTCTGCTCCAGTTAACTGTACAGGTAACAAGCTCCGGTCTACCTACACAGGTAAATCTCTCAGATATACCATACCGTGTGTGGCCGCCTTAAGATTAATGTACAATACATTTGAGATAAACAATAACATTAAGAAAACCGGTTCACGTTCGTTCATCTGTCATTCTGAACTGCATTTCCCAACTTGCAGCTACTTTTAGTGCTTAGCGCTGCGTGTTTCTTCCTGGTAGTGCCGATGTTTCGGTCTCAGCGTGCGGTCTTCCTCAGGGCTTTTTCCAATTCATGTATCCGCTTTGTTTTCCGATGCACTGGACGGACTGCTTACATCATGGAGGAAGGAAATATATGGAGGAGAAATGACGTTAAATCTGTGACGCCGCCTCTAAACTCTCGGCTGATACTGCGCATGCACGGTGGCGGCAGCGGCCATATTGCGAATCCATACAAATTCAAAGTTCACATTGTGTTTTATGCTGTGATTATTACATTTTCTAATGTGTGTAAGTGTTTTATAATGCCATCTTGTGCTGCATAAGGAACAAAGAATTTATCTATTATTGTTAGTAATTTCATGAGAACCATGTTAGTGATAAAACGTGTATCTTCTTCCAGCTATTCCAAATTAAGCTTACGATGTATGGTAACAAGATAACTATTTTTATTCTTGTCTAGGCCGCATTTCAACATAACCACAAGTGGTATTAATAAAACTGAATATCCATTCTGCATGTCCACCATGTAATTCATTGTGGCTTTGGCAGAATTAATTTTTGGTCCAAACCGCGTACCAACCAAACAAGATATCGAAAAAAATTTATTCCTTATTTTCGATTTTTTTGGTCGTGTTACATAAGAAATCCATCATCAAATTTGACTTTTGCGAAATTTTTCTTCTGCATTTCAACTCAAGACACCTCACTTTTGAGACAGTATATCTCGAGAACTAGGCGAGATATCGAAAAAATTTATTGTCTCGTCTATTTAAATAAGAATCCATCATCAAATTTGACTTTGACCAATTTTTTCTTCTGAATTTCAACCAAAAACATCTCGCATTTTAGACGGAATATCTCTAAAACTAAGCAGGATATAAAAAATTTTATTCTTAATTTTTTATTTGTTTCATCGAGTTACATAATAATCCATCATCAGAATCATCAGATTGCGGCGTTACATTTATCCTAGAGCCCCCTTGAGGTTTTTGTACATTCCTCCTCCGCCCGGTATCACTTCAATGCGTGGTGGAGGTCTCTTGCGTCGTCTCCGTATATTTCTTTCCTCCATGGCTTACAACTTGCGGCAGAGATGGTGTTGTTTCTCCGGGATAATGTATCCGCAGTTCCAGAGAGGCTTGAGCTCCGCGGGGCGATCTGTCGGTTGTTATTGAAATGCGTTCCTCTTTTTTTTTTTTTTTTTTTTGCTGTCGTCAGTCTTTAGACTGGTTTGATGCAATCCTCCATCCCTTCCTATCCTGTGCTAACCTCTTCATTTCTACATACCCCTTACAATCCATGTCCTCAATTATCTGCTTCATATATTCTAATCTCTGTCTCCCTCTGCGTTCCTCTATCTTGTCCTTAATCAATCGTCTTTGCTGAAATATTCAGGGATCTATGGACTTCCTAATTTTTTGTTCTAAAAAATCCTTCGGTTGTGATATGATTCTAGTCTTCTCCCGTCAAATTCTAGGTCCTTCTTCTACAACGGTACTCCGCCATTGTCGATTTGGTGGTTTGTTCGATTCTCGCGTGACGTCAATGTTCTTTGAGTCTAGCGGCGACTCACCAGTACATTCTTGATGGGTCGACTGGAGATCGCGGTTCCGCGTCATAATACTGCAGTAGTCAAACGCAAGACACTGTTAGAAATACTTCCCGAAGTACATTTAATGGTGTCATGCTGGTCCAGGGTGTATTACAACCTTGAAAATAATGGTCCAGGAATTACTGCTTGAAAATAATACGTCCCGCGATGGACTCCAGTAGTATTGTGGCGTCATGAAGTAGCGGAATTCCGATTCCAGTAGATTCCTCTTGATTTCTGTCAAGGGAATCCAGTTGCTAGTAATGGCGCTCTTCCATCCATTGCTGAACATCATGAAGATGAAGAGCACAGAATTAAATGGGAGAAGATTAGAGTCAAAGGAGTTTTTAGAACGCAAAATTGGAGAAATCTATAGAATTTTATAAACATCACAGAAAATTCAACAAGGACGTGGACTACCGACTGAGCCAAATATACTCTCAGACGAACGCGTTGCAACAAGAATCAGATCGCTCCACGGAGCGCCAACCTCTATGGAAGAGCAGACACTCTTTGCCGGAAGCGACACTATCATCTCTGCCGCAAGATGTAAACAGCCCGTCTAAAGTAGGAGAAAACGAAGCGGATACATTAATCTGAAGCAGCCTTGACGAAGGACCCCAGGTTGCGACCGAAACGTTGGCACCATCAGCAAGGAACAAGCAGCGCTGAATACCGTGACAAGAGTAAGTGCAGTTTAAGAAAATGACGCCTGCGAAATGCGTAAAATTTATAACAGCTTCCATTGTGGCGGTAGTGGGCTCTCCAGATGATTTTGACTGTTCTACTCCAAGATCCGGGTGAACCATTTCTACGTCCATCTGTTATTTGATTCAAATGCAATTATTATGTGTAATTATTAGTAGCAGAATACGATTTTGCGGGGACTGCACCACTTTGGTAACCTTCGAGAAACTGGTACTAACCTGTTGAAATTTACATCAGTCGCTTCGTCAACATGTCCTCTTCGCGTTTGGCGATCACACATTGCGGAAAAGTCGCCTGGAATTTAATTAAAAATGCCGAAATATGAACGGCTGAGCAACTGCGAAGTGCTTTCAGCACTGCAAAAATAGCATAAAAATTATCGGTACAGGGATCATTTCAACCTAAACAGTTTCGTTTGCCATAGAAACCGTGAATACGTGAAATACGCCTGGACCAAGTGAACCAATTTTACGAAATTATCGCTATGCGGCATCCATACGGAAATGGCGTATTTGTTTACAATGGAAGCAAACGATTATCTCTTTGCTATGCATAACCACCGTATTACAACTTGGATAAATATTGTATATTTGTCAATTTTGTGCGACTTTTTACAACGGAGAAGAGCTGAAAAGGCAAGAAATCATTACAACAAAGGATTAAATCAATATTTTAAGAGACTGTCATTTATTTTCAACGTTGGCGGCATCTAACGGCCGTGCGTCATGTTATATTTCGGCATTTTAAAATAAATTCCTGGCGACTTCTCCGCAACTCTAAGACAACTTTCGTTAATATTGCTGGTCAATTTAACATCTCGATAAAGTGACTGTTACTGTTCGTGATTTAGTAAGGTGTATAATTGCATTTAATATGTTGAGGTGTGTTCGTATAGTTTGAGTTTGTAATGACAATATTGACAGAGATAGTGGTTTGATTGAAATCATGCCTGGACCAGAATGATTTTTGTTACAGCATAAGAGGAATTTAGTTATTATTAGTAATAAGTAAGCACCTTTCATATGCTCCATGCAAATGAGGTTATTGTGTTGCAAATGACTTCCAGTGTTGCTTCATGAAACAATAAGTTTCTACATTTGCCCATTGAATACATTCGTTTTAAGTGCAGCATTCGATAGATATTTGCAGAATATTGAACAGTAAGTAAAAATCACTGTTTCGTGAATCATAGTCTCTACTATTTGTACAAAAATTCTGAACAAAAAATAAAAAGGGTTAGTTAAGTTTTAAATTTCGGCAAAAATAATTTGTAATACAGAGACTATTTAGTATCAAAAAAGAAACAGGAAATAAATTAAACCGAGATAGAATGGAATCCTTTACATTTTTATAAATACATTTGGGGCACGTCCATTTTGCACTTTTAGTGAACCGACTTTCGTGCTGGTATACTCATAGAACTTTACGTTGTTTTATTTTCAAGCTTTGATTTTTCATAGGCCTATTAATTATGACGCATATATCACGAACGAAGTTATGGTGTAGTATTTGAGATTTCATACTATTTTATGTAAGCAAAAGAAAACATCTCTTTGCGAACCTTTTTTCAAATTTAAGGTTAAGTACAGATTTATATTTCCTGCTTCCAAACTATTATTTGTCAAGTGCGTCGGTTTTATGGCTTTTAAACTAAACGCAAACTTACATATGTAAGAAGGTTTTTGCTTTTATTTCAAAGAGTAAACGTGGCACGGCTGTCTTCGAAGTAGGAAACTCTTTGTTGTTTGTCAATTGATATTAATGACAATTTCTAAAAGAACTATGCGTTTTTGCGGGATAAAATCTATCCTATGTCACTTCGCACACAATTAACTGACTTCACGCCAAATTTCATATAAATATGTTGAGTTATTAAGGCGTGATTGATTCCAGAAGTACATCCAAAACACACATCCGAACTTTAATCTTGTTCCCATTTATAGATATATAGATTTGTTGCGTTAGGCTGGTCGTCCAGTAGAAGCGTATTCGTGCGAAAAATAGTCGCGCGAATACGCCTGTATACGAGCGAACTGATCGCTCCAATCCAAACACAGGGAATGAAATGCGACTCCGTCTATTGTGAGCGCTTGAGTTGCGCGAACATTCGCCAGGTCGATGAGAATAGAAATTGTTTGGGTTTGGTCGCGCGATCACGCGCTTCACAAGATGGATATTGAGAAAGTGGTTGTTATTGTTGAAGAACCCCTTTGGGAATCAAAAATTACGCCAGCACCACCGAAATAATGTTCAAATGAAACTGTGGGGGAAATTGTAAATTGTAGCTGCAAAAATCTACAAAGTAATTAGTTACATCATCTATCCATTTATTTAAAGACAATAGGATATTGTACATAAGATTATATTTCTTACTGTTTTTTTATATAAAATTAAAAAACTACTCAACATATGCCTATTGCATAATATTACGAAACAAAAGCACTTGATTAAAGATTATTTACGGCGTAATTCTTTTCCCGTAGTTTATCATAGTTCCCTTTACTCGAATACCGTTGGAAGTTGTTTCTTTCTAGTTTCGTTTTGAGATGGTTGTTTCAACTGCCCTTTAGAATTTTTTTTGTTCCTTTTTTAGCATTTTTTCTTAACATTAAATTATTTATTAATTTACCAGCAGGCCCCTATATTTTGAAAAGACAGTTAAATAATTAATGCATTATAAGATTAAAATGTATTAAAAATGCTTTTCCCCAGGCGTAGATCTTTTGACCAGTATCCTCTTATAAGTAAACTAAAACATGGAAGAATTATTAACACATATTTTATTTTTTCGAATCAATAATTATTATCTTTTGGTAACAAGCATCTTACAACATGTAATGTCCAGCCTCTGCTGTTTTCAATATTTTGTCGCCTCTCAATATATTTCGCTCAGCCGGTTTTGTGAGACGGCGGAGTGTGGAATTCCAGCGAGGCGGCAGGTTGACAGCGTGGCTAAATCCTTTGTCAGTTGGACCCAGGTATAGAGGACCCCCGCCCCCGGGAGCCGGGAGGGGGTGAGTGGACATGCAGTAGCGAGAGACACTTCGGGTTAAGATCCCGCATTGTACGCACGTGTGTTGTATACTGGATTACCGGGTGGATCCCGGAAGACCACGCACGTCTGGTGTGTGCGTGTGGACAACAACGTGGACGCCACGTTTTGTCACGGCATAGTGCTGTCGTGATTGTTTTTCTACGTGTGGGAAACGTTCCAAGGAACGTCTGTTTCGAAGGAGACCGCTCCAGTTTGTAGCATGCAGCCACCGTCTCGACGAAACTGATAAGTCACAATTTAATTTGAGTCTTTTAGCCCCATTTTCTTGGCAGTGAAACACTATTGAACTGATCGACGCTAGCCGGGAACAATTTAAGAATTAAAAGCATTACATTTGCTGGCTGAGTCCATTTTTTTGATGTAATGTTAAACAACTTGTATTTTTTTGTGTTTTAGTTTATGAATGTAACATTTCCCTTTTTGTAATTAGAGGGTGTCATTTAAATTTTTAGCATGTTTTTTTGCAATTAAAAAAATGTTAAAACAACTTTTTTTGTTAATAATTAAATCTTTCATCTCATGCCATTAAAAAAATGTTTTCTCGGCATAACGAACCCAGACATTTCAATGGCGCGCCACGTGGGACCGAGATTTTATAATTAGACATATTCGTAATTTGGGGATTAATTTTCCAAAATTATTTGTGATACAAAAATTCTAAAGTTTACGTTTTTTTTTTTCGCCATGGCTAGCCAGTTTTCAATATATCAGTAATGCAAGTTACTTTAAATAATTTAACAGTAGTGCACAAAACTATTAATTTTTTATGCTATTAATATATGCTAATGATTCCATTGCAGTTTTTTGATGCAGTGCAGATTCGCATTTGTTTGTGTAGTTGTTGATTTACTTTTTTTTCAGATCATGTCGATTTGTTAAAATGTTGTTGCTAGTTTTTTTGGGTTGCCTGTTGTTTGTATGTTCAAACTATCTTTGCTTTGTTTCAAAATGTGGTAACATAGGTTTTGAGTGTTTCTTTTTCTGAGATGTTGCTGGATACTCTGACATCTAATGTCGTGATATGTTCAAGTAATGTTTCCCTTTTTTTCGAAGTGATTCCTGTGGCATGTGTTTCTAATGGTTTGCCTTTCGCCGTTGTTGGTTTGTGAGTAAATTGTTAAATATCAGTTCTGTCCTGACAATAATTTTTGGAAAAGCATAATAAGGGGATTTTAAGTGCCGAAAATTTTATGAAACTTCGCTCTGGTAAAACAACAAGTGAAATGGACCCAACAACATCTGCGAATGTTGTTAGTGAGTCCACGTCAAAAGTTGGAATGTGTCCAGCGGTAGCAACTCGCTCAGAAACGGGCGCGGATCAGCAGGACGGGGCAGCTAGCCTATTGTCTCTGGAGGTGCCGTTACCTACTCAAGTGTCAGCTGAGAGGGAAACAGGTAGTCGGGATGTCACACAGGACAGTCTGGTTCTTTTTTTGACACAAATACAGGACAGCATAATAAATTCTCAAAGTCGGACCGAACAGATATTAGCAGAAATGAAACAAGACTTTCGCGAGGGAATTGCGTCAGTTACTGAAAGAGTTTCCGGAGTCGAAGCAAGGGTCATTGAGTTAGAAACATTTCGTAATGAATCAGCAGAAAGAATCCGGGAAACACAAGAGTCGGTCTGCGAATTGAGGGCTACAAATGATAGAAAATGTAAGGAGAATGAGGAAATGATCCAGGTGATGGAGGAAAAATTTAAGACAAGATTACAAGAAGTAAACCAATCGACGGAGTCTATTAAACAAAGGATTGATGCGGTCGAAGAAGAACAGTCATTAATCTCGCAGAGACAGACGACGTTCGAAGAGCAGACCAAGGGAAAACTTGCTAATTTGGATACAGACATAAATTACATTAGGAAAAGAATCAGTGATGAGGTACCTAGTAGCGCATCTGGGACGCGGGGCAGAATTGATCACGGATTGCCTGTCGGTTCAATCGACATTCAAATGCCGATTTTTTCCAATAATAATAACGAGACACATCCTAAACAATTTTTGAAAGATTTGGAAAACTATCTGGAGATCAAGAATATTCCGGACAGATTTCGAATGCGTGTGGTCCAGCAGGCACTGGTAGGGCATGTTCGCATATGGATGCAGGTGTCATTACCGGACGATTGTGAGTACGACCGTTTCAAATCTGAATTTTTAGAAACCTACTGGGGACCCGACGCACAGGCAGAGTGTAGACAATGTATTTTTCGGGGGACATATCCGGAAAATTCTGGCTTGAGTAGAGAAGATTATGCATTTGAGGTAGCCTTGAACGCACGGTTTCTCGAACCACCAATGAGTGATCAGGAAATCTGTGGAGCCATAGCAGGACACTTCAAGCCGTATATTAGAAGGGTTTTGACTCCCAGCAATAGAAAAAATTTTACTGAATTCATTCAGACCCTGCGGATGTTAGATACTATCGATTCACAAGGTAACCGTTCTGGACCCGCAAGCCCGCAAGAACACAAAGGAAGCCGGGGTGGCAGACATGAAGTGGCAGGTAGACAGAGAGGGGGGCAGAACGGTTCACACGGTGGAAATTCTAGAAATTCGTTCCAGAGGGGACAACAACACAGGAACGACCGAGGATTCCAAGCTCGCCCGCAGGTCGATGAATGGTCTAAGACCGAACGACAAGAAACGTGGCAAGACAGCAAAATAAATGAACCGCGTGTGCCGACAGCGGGATGCAATGCCCTTTCGCCTCAAGATGGCGAACAAATTGAAGTTAATACGGATTTATGAGATTGCACTGGGGCCTCTCCCAAGACGAATGTCTGCATAATGCAACCGGAAGACATGCATTTTTGGAGAGATGGTTTGAATTCCTTTGAAGAAAATGATTTAGAGCAAGAATTAGATAGGAAGGAAATTGGTAGATGCCCCATGGTTAAGTGTATGGTCAATGGAAGAGATTGCGTATTACTATTCGATAGTGGAAGTGCTATAAGCGCAATATCTGACAATTTTGTGAAACGAAGTATTGATAGCGGTGCCGAAATTAAAATAATACCAGTAAAAAAGAAATTTGGGTTGGTACCTGCTTTCGGTTCCAAGGTTAAAACGGTGACAGAACAAGCAATAATTCGCGTAGATTTTTGTACGGAGGCAATAGAAATGGCTATGGAGATGATAGAAATAACTGCAATAATAGTGCCTGGGCTTACAGTTGATTTGATCATTGGGTCGGACGTGCTAGAAGAAAAGAAGGCATGCATTAGCTGGAAAAATTTCACAGTGACTGGTTTGACGAAAGGGACAATTAAGTGGACTGAGAGCGGTAGAGGCTATAGCTTTAAGCAAATCGAGGTCATGGACGTAAAAACAGTGCCGAAATTGGATCCTATCTTAATGGATATCTGCGTAATTCTCGACGAAAGAAATGAGATACTAAGTGAGTTACGGAAACGCACAACCACAAATAGTGCATTAGATGACCCGCAAAAAGCCAAGTTGAATAAAATGCTAGAGAAAAATGTCTCAGTGTTTTCCTACCGCCCCGGAAGGATTGTTGGAATTAAACACAAATTCCGAATTTTGGACAGACAGCCTTTCAAATCACACAGTTATCCGATTCCTATGAATCATAGAGAAGCCGCGATGAAAGCACTGGAAATAATGCAACGGGAAGGCATAATTTCTAGGGCGCCATCACCATATGTTAACCCAATAACTGTTGTCGCTAAACGGGATGGGACAGCACGCATCTGTCTCGATGCAAGGAATTTGAATAAACGAATAGAAGGTGATGCTGAACGCCCAGAGTTGGTTACAGAACTAATAGGCCGATTCCATGGAAAAAGGTGGCTATCTACGGTAGATGTGACGTCCGGGTTCAACCAGATAGAACTCCACGAAGAGTGTAGACCGCTTACTGCTTTTTTATTCGGGGGCAAGCAATACATATTCAATAGAGTACCATTTGGAATACGGGACTCGTCGTGTGCTTTTATTAGAGCAATGAATGAAATATTGCCTGTCGAAGTAAAAGAATTCTGTGCCATTTATGTCGATGATATATTGGTTTTTTCAAATACTTTTGAGGAGCATCTCTCCCACCTTGAAACGCTATTCAAAGTCCTGGCAAGTAAAGGAGTCACGCTCCGACCCGACAAAGCAAATTTGTGTACGCGGGAGGTGATTTTTCTGGGTTTTAAAATAACGCCAGATGGGATTGAACCCTCACCCGCGAAAGTTGAAGAAATTCTGTCTTTTCAGACACCCACTAGCATCAGACAAGTAAGACAATTTTTAGGAATATGTGGATACTTTAAAAATGGGATTACAAATTTTGCTCACCTCAATCAACCTTTGTACCACCTCCTACGAAAGGGGACACGATGGAAATGGGGAAGTGAACAGCAAGAAGCATTTGAGACGATAAAGTGCATTTTTCGAGACAAAGTGTCCCTTGCCCATCCTAACTTCAGCAAACCATTCTTTTTAAATTGTGATGCCAGTGCAAAGGGTCTAGGGGCAGTTTTGCAGCAGCAGGCGGACGACGGAAGTTTGCAGATAGTGGCGACAGCCAGCCGATGTTTGCGGGGTCCGGAGCTAAATTACCATACGACAGAGATCGAGATGCTTGCTCTGGTATTTGGAGTGACCAAGTTCAGGCCATACTTGGTTGGAAATAAAACATTTCTTAGAACAGACCACCAGGCACTAACTTTCCTGGAAAAGGCAAAACTCACGTCGAATCGAGTCTCTCGTTGGGCTCTACAACTACAAGAATATGACATTGAGGTGTCATACTGCTCAGGCGCAGACAACAAAATGGCCGACTGGCTAAGTCGATATCCGAAAGATGTTGCCTCGTCGTTCGGACATACAAACAGGGCGCGTGAAGTGATTATTGCAACTGCGAAAAAAATTGCTGGAGTAGTTCCGAAAGATTTCTACCTCCAGCTAATTCGCGAGCAAGAACGTGACGAAAATATCAAGAAAATAAGAGAGTATCTCCTCTATGGGAAACATGGAGATGACTTACGTGTATGTAACACTGCTATGATGTGCAAGATATACAGGGATGTGTGTTTCCGCAGGAATAACAATACGGACTGCTGGCTTGCATGGCTTCCACCTTCCATGCTTGATAGTGTCATTACCATGTACCATGAACATTATGGGCATCAAGGCACAGAGAAAACTTATAGGATGTTAAGAGAAGAATGGTACGCGACAGCAATAAAATCATCGGCAGTGAAGATCATTCGAGCATGTGATTTGTGTCAACGGACAAAGCATTCTAGCACGAACTATGCTGGAGAATTGCACCCGATAACACCAGAAGCACCCAATAAGTTGGTCTGCATTGATTTTTTTGGCCCATTGCCTAGAGGACAATTTGGGAGGCAGTATGTCCTGGTGGTAGTAGATGCGTTTACGAAACTGGTGCGCCTCTACGCCACTAACAATACCACTACGAAACAGTGCCTTCGGATTATTCTTCGTAAATATGTACCGGAGTGTGGAAAGCCAGAACGATTGTTGAGCGATCATGCAACGATTTTTACGAGTAAGAAATGGACAGATGCTTTGTCCCAAGAGGGGATAAAACCTATTTTTTGTTCAATTAGGAACCCACAGAGCAATATAGTTGAGAGATATAATCGCCAGTTGGGAGCATATTTTCGCGCTTTGGTCGGGGAGAACCACAACTCGTGGGTGAAATACTTAAGCCAGATACAAGATTATTTCAATTTCACCATACACTGCAGCACCGGCTACCGACCAGTAGAACTCCATTTTGGTGCGAATGTGACCTCACTTGTTGACCAGCTGGTTGGACGCCCCGATCAGTTAGCTCATGTTGAATCCTCAGTCAAAGCTGGCTCATGCTAAAGAATTCCTGCTGGAAAAGGCAAAACGACGACGGGAGAGGAAGGTTAACAGCAAGTTTCACAAATTTAAAGTTGACGATATGGTCTTGATTCGCAACGCCCCACAATCGGATGCGCTGCGGAAAAAAATCGCTAAGTTTTTTCATATTTACAAAGGTCCATATCGCGTGAAGAGGGTGGTAGGTCCCAACGCCTATTTGCTTACAGATGACATTGCAGAGGTCGGGGTGTACAACGCTCGGAGCTTAAGAAAATACTATATTGTTTAAAATTTCTATTGGTGGAGGTATTTTTGATAGGATTCTTTTTATTGTTTTCTGCAACATGCAAATAGATTTTTTGAGTAGTTGATTGTGCATCGTTGATCCTTCGTTTAAGTGTTTGTTTGGCAAACCTAATTTTTTTAATTCCATGAAAATCTGGCCAGTCACCAGGGTCGCTTGAATAATCCTTTATTTAAGATTTCACTGTAGTATAGTCCTATAGTTTTCATGTAAATGGGAATAGGTTTAGCAGAAAAGTTTCGTTTGTTTCAACGGTGGGAATTAACGTAAAATCATGTTTTTCTCGCATGAGATGAAGATTTTATTTGTTTTGTCAATACTTTAAAAAAAAATAATAATAATAATTTTTGATCATCAAAGTTTCTCTAGCACGGGTGCAAATTTAGATAGCACACTCTAAAGGTTTGCGAGAATTTTTGTGTTAATTTTACTTTTTTAAATAATAATAATAACAATTGTATGTTGTAATTGATTAGTTCATAGACTCAGCCAGAGGTTAGTGTTGATAACAGAAAATGTATGTTGTAATATATAAAATCATTAGATTAAGCAAAAGATTTGTTTTAAAAACCGTTAACTGAGAACTGAAGTGCAAATTTTTGGGACATAAAACCACGGACTTTCAGTTTTCTTCGTCAAGAAAGACTTCAGCCAGTGGTTTGGGGCTATGTAATGTCCAGCCTCTGCTGTTTTCAATATTTTGTCGCCTCTCAATATATTTCGCTCAGCCGGTTTTGTGAGACGGCGGAGTGTGGAATTCCAGCGAGGCGGCAGGTTGACAGCGTGGCTAAATCCTTTGTCAGTTGGACCCAGGTATAGAGGACCCCCGCCCCCGGGAGCCGGGAGGGGGTGAGTGGACATGCAGTAGCGAGAGACACTTCGGGTTAAGATCCCGCATTGTACGCACGTGTGTTGTATACTGGATTACCGGGTGGATCCCGGAAGACCACGCACGTCTGGTGTGTGCGTGTGGACAACAACGTGGACGCCACGTTTTGTCACGGCATAGTGCTGTCGTGATTGTTTTTCTACGTGTGGGAAACGTTCCAAGGAACGTCTGTTTCGAAGGAGACCGCTCCAGTTTGTAGCATGCAGCCACCGTCTCGACGAAACTGATAAGTCACAATTTAATTTGAGTCTTTTAGCCCCATTTTCTTGGCAGTGAAACACTATTGAACTGATCGACGCTAGCCGGGAACAATTTAAGAATTAAAAGCATTACATTTGCTGGCTGAGTCCATTTTTTTGATGTAATGTTAAACAACTTGTATTTTTTTGTGTTTTAGTTTATGAATGTAACATTTCCCTTTTTGTAATTAGAGGGTGTCATTTAAATTTTTAGCATGTTTTTTTGCAATTAAAAAAATGTTAAAACAACTTTTTTTGTTAATAATTAAATCTTTCATCTCATGCCATTAAAAAAATGTTTTCTCGGCATAACGAACCCAGACATTTCAAACAGTAATGTACATATATAATTCGTCCATTGTTCTTGCATTTTTTTTAAAGTCTTCTTCTATCCAGAATTATTGATTCTAACACGAAAAATTGCAAAAATTCACAATAAGGCGTTGCTACAGCTTGTTTCGGCACAAAGTACAACGAACTGGTGACAGTCTCGCGAATCTGCTTTCAGTGGACGGGGTGTGTTCGCGCCAACACAGTTCGCGCGAATATAGTCGTTTTCGCGCGAGCATTTTATGCGCGGATACGCGTCCACTGGACGGCCAGCCTTCAATTTAAACAAGTTTACGGACTTCGGCAGATGTGAATGTTAATAAACTTTTATACATCATTCCGCACTATACTGCAAGCATAACGTGGATTCTCCTGTGGTAACAATACATTCAATCCACCTGGCATTTTAACTCAATAAAATGCCACATACAGTATACCGCGAACAGTATACCAATGCCAGCAAACTCAAAACGTTTGCTCTACGCTTTTTGACCATAATAGCAAATGCATCCGCCATCTTTTGCTTACCAGTTCAACTTCTTTAAGGTCTATGATACTTCCGCTTTACCTGACGTCATTTTTTTTTTAGCACACATTTTTACAGCCTAGTATCTAGAAACTAAAATAGGCCTTAATTTAACACAACAGTTTTACATTTGATATTTCAACAGATAATTTCACCTGACGTCATGTGTAGCCAGAGATATTACTGAATGCTTTGCAATTTTTTTCTTTTAGAAAACTTGTTTAAGTGGACCATCCCCTGCCTATCTAACGCCATGTTAATTTAAGCAAGTATTTGACCCATTTGTGAAAAAAAAAAACTATTTGATGCAGGGCCTTAATATTTTTACTGAATCTTACATTATGTTAGTAAAGTCAACTGTTTTAATATCTGCTTTATACATTTTATAGTTTTTAAGAAATACTTCTTTAAATTTATTAATAAAAGTATCTCGATTTTCTGCAGAAAATGTATTTTTTTGTAAAAATACTAATAGTGGAATATTAATGCTTGTAGTACCAGAGGTGACTTGCTTTGTTATGCAGAGTCTCTGAAAATTTCATTCGATTATCTTTGATAGTTTCTGATATAATGGGGCATAAGTACTGAAAATTTAGTTTGCAGGAAATTTACTTTAAAGAAAACAATTACTCGCAAACGAACTCAAACAAAACTAACAGTTTGTTTCAAACTGTGTTGTTTACAAATAGCAGAAACAAGAGAATACCAACTGTTGCCCTCCAACGATAGCCAGCACACTCAAGAGTCAGAAAAAAAATCCTAATGTGCAATAGTGTTCTAAAATATATGCAGAAAAGTGGGCGTGGCACCGATACACACGTGGTAGGAAAATGCTAATTAAATGTCCGATTTTTTTTCAGTGAAATTCTTATCAGGATACTTAAAGAATACCTTAATCTACCTAAAATCGATTTATTTCGACCTAAAATCATTTTTAGTGAATTCGATTAAATACAGACAGAGCGCTGGATCTACTTGCAGCCACTTCACAGGTTATTTGGTGTCCGTTATGAAGCGTAGGAGTACTTACGTTGCTCGGACTGTGTTTGCTCAGGCAGTAGACTCACTCTGTCCACCAATCTGACTGACTCGTCCGCTGTTCAGCTGAGCTCGTAAGTCGATTTCGGTCAAGGGCGGAGGGTGAGTAGGGAGTGATAAGGCGTTTCCCCGCGTGCATACTAAAAGAGGAGTATCTGGCAGGAAGGTCACATTACAAGCCCCATATGTTGTTTTAATATTAAAAATTTATTTATTATTGTTATTCCTTATATGTCCGCCGAGAACAGACCTCTGAGATGTGGGAAAATATGGTTAATACACGTTTATACAATATAAATAATAATTATAGGTGACAAACTAAAAAAATTAAACATTAAAATTTAAAACCGAATTTTGTACTCATATCATAAGTAGTTGATTCCTTTGAATCGATTCTTTAGTGGATTAGAGGTAGTTTCCAATAAGTCAGTCTTCCAAATTTCTCTTTAAATACAGCTTTAGTATCTGCAAACCGTTTAGTACTGTTGGGAAGTATATTAAACACATGAGTCCCAGAACATTTAACAGCACTTTGTACGTTTGGATTTTGTGCAAGTTATTTTTTAGTTCTGTATTGAAAATCTGTGCTTGGGAATTCAATAAAAATAAGTTAAAATATTCAGCGACGAAGCACATGACAAATATGCACTGAAGGACCAAAACTCAAGGGATTTTTTTTTGCTGTCATCAGTCTCTCGACTGGTTTTATGCAATCTTCCATCCTTTCCTATCCTGTGCTAACCTCTTCATATGTACAGGGTGGAGCGCGGTAAATTGCTTTTTTAGAACACACGTTGTGGCGGCATTGTTGCTCAAATAGAAGAGAGAGTGGCCTTGGTTTATTGTTGCCGACGGGAGGTTTGTATTCAATTGTTGTTAAGTTGCGATAATGCAGTGGACACGTGAGGAGCGCTCTTTTTGTGTTGAAGTGTATTTCTCGAATTCCCACTCGATCATTGCAGTGCAGCGTGCTTTTCGTTTGCGTTTTGCAGTACCCCCACGCGGACGTGTTCCTGGACGACAATCAATTTTAAATTGGGTAACTGCATTCAGAACATCAGGGAATGTGTCAACTGTACGAAGAGGACCTGAGAGAAGCGTTACAACACCACAAAATGTCGAACGAGTTAGAGCAGCAGTACTGCAATCTCCAAAACGCTCAGCTCGGAAACAGGCACTTGGTCACGGCATTTCAAGACGTTCTCTCCACAGGATTCTTGATAATGAACTGAATTTTCACCCGTATAAAATGTGTGTGGTCCAGCAATTGTCAGTACGGGATTATGTAACACGAAGACAGTCTTGTGAAGACATGCTTGCAACCATACCCTGTGACGCAAATGTGTTCTTTTCTGATGATGCACATTTTCACCTCAGTGGGTGTGTAAATAAACAGAATATGCGGTACTGGAGTGACACGAACCCCAGGCAAATTCACCAGAGACCCCTGCACTCAGAACACATCACTATGTGGTGCGCCATATCACGAGTAGGCATCATTGGCCCTTACTTTTTCAGGAAAATCGTCGTGCTGTAACAGTGAATTCAGATCGTTATTTAACTATGGTGCAAGAGTTTTTCCAGCCGGCTTTCGAGGAAATGCAATTACAAGATACCTGGTTTCAACAAGATGGTGCCACTGCACACACAGCAGGCATCACTATGAATTTTTTGAGGCAAATGTTTCCTGGAAGACTCATCTCTCGGATGGGGGATCTCAACTGGTCTGCACGATCACCGGACTTAGCCCCATGCGATTTTTTTCTTTGGGGTTACCTGAAGTTAAAGGTGTATTGTAATCGTCCCAACAACCTGGAAGAGCTACAGAAAAATATTGAGGCTGAAATTGCAAGAATACCAGAAGACATGCTTGAAAGAGTGCACGAGAACTTCAGAAAACGATTACGGCAGTGTGTGGATTGTGAAGGTAGACATTTGCCAGATATATTGTTTAAACCATGTAATTAGTAACTTCCATTATTGTCAAACATGAGAAAAATAAAAATGTAAAATTCTAAGTGTTCATTATTTTTTTTATTTCATTCCCAAATCAGCAACTTACCGCGCTCCACCCTGTACATACCCCTTACAGCCCACGTCCTCAATTATCTGCTTCTAATCTCAGTCTTCCTCTGCTGTTCTTACCTTCGGCTGTTCCCTCCACTAACATGTCTCAAAATATGATCTACCATCCTGTCTCTTCTTTCTGTAAGACTCTTCCACAAGCTTTTTTCTTCACCAATTATTTCCAAAACCCTTTCGTTTCGTACTTAATCAGTGCACTTAATTCTTAGCACCTTTTTATAGCTCCATGTTTCAAATTCTTGAATTTTCCTCCTTTCCGTTATTCCTAAAGTCCATGCTTCGCTGCGATAAAGTGCTATGCTCCTCACATAGAGTTTTAAAAAGTTTTTTTCTGAATCCTAGATTATTATTTGAAACAAAAAGATTTCTATTTTTTATGGAAGATCCCTTTTCTAGTGCTATTCTGCTTTTAACATCATTCCTGGTTCGCCATCGGTTGTAATTTTACTTGCTAAGTAGTTCTTTTATCGTACCCGACCATATTTTATATTTAATCTGCTATTATTGGTATCATTTCTACATTTCATAAATTTTGTCTTGTTTTAATTTATATTTAGTCCAAAATCTTCCTTCAGTGTTATGTTAATGCCATTCAGTAACTTCTCAATATCCTCAGCCTGTTCTGCTAACAAGACGCATGTCATTAGCAAATGGTAGTAGCATTCTAAATGTTTCTGCTTGAACACTTATGCCACATTCAAATTTTTCTGTCACTTCCTTTGCTTAAGGGATATATACAAATGGTGGCAGCACCGGGGAATAAGCGTTTAAATTTACCGTGCAGTGCCGAGGCTTCGTACTCTAGTGAGTAGTGTGAAAGACTCACTGTGTGATTATGGCTGCACGACATGAATTAACAGACTTTGAAAGAGGAATGGTAGTTAGCACGGGGCATTCAGTTTCGGAAACTGTTCGTGAATTCAACATTACTCGATCCAGAGTAGAACGATGATTTGCTGGTTAGAAGGATTCCTAAAAGGTAGAAAGCAAAAAGTTAGGGTAGGAAATGCAGTATCAAAAGAAGTAGGAGTGAACATGGGAGTCCCTCAGGGTAGTGTACTGGGACCACTGCTATTCGTTATTCTAATTATTGATTGTGGTAATGGTTTACTGTCAGACGTTAGATTGTTTACAGATGACATAATGTTATATAAAATTATTAAAACAATAGAAGACTATAAACAGCTACAGAGTGATCTAGATAGAATAACGAGCTGAGTGAGTAAACATGGGATGAAGCAAAGAAGAGTCAGCTTATTAGGTATACATATAAAAAGCTAAAGGTTGATTACGATTATAAAGTGGGGAAGGAGCTACTTATTGAAAACTCCAAATGTAAATACCTTGAGATAATATTTGTAGCAAACTTAGCTGGGAAAGACACATTGGAAAGGTAGTAGGGAAAGGGTTCAAAATCCTTCACCTGTTGGAAAGAGTGACGAGGGGATGCACTAGAGAAGTACCGGTAAGGGAATTGGGGTATAAAACTTTGGTCAGACCACTGCTGGAATATGGTGGTGTAGTTTGGGATCTACATTTTGGGTGTCAAATACAGGAGTTGGACGGGGTACAGAGGAGGGCTGCCAGATTTGTCTTTGGAACACAAAGGGAACTAAAATGATAAACGAAATGGAGTGGGATCCATTGCTGAATCGTAGGAGGGTGAAGCGAATCATGGGAGTGTACAGAGCATATACTGGTGATGAAGCATGGAAAAATATTGGTGGGAAAATTATGAGAGGTGCTTGGAAGGGTAAGGTTGACCATTACCACAAGCAGGCACTTGATTTCAGGCATAAGGGTGTGGAAAAATTTTCTTTCGTAGCAAATGGTGTTAGGGACTGGAATGAATTGCCAAAAGAATTAATGAATAATTTACCGGAAACACTGAAGGAATTTAAAGTAAAAATTAGCAGAGGGCAAAAGTAGATTGGAACAGGAAAGGAGAAAGGGGGTTATGTGGGGAGATTGCAACCGGAGCGGACGCTCCATCGCAATTTTATCAATTATATATATATATATATATATATATATATATATATATATATATATATATATATATATATATATTATTTATAGTGTGCCGTGGATATGTAATTTCCGGCGTTACCTTCCGCCAAGGACAACGCAGTGTTCGAACTTATTTACTTAATGACCAAGCCCAGCGACTTCTGCGTCGAGGTGGCAGCCAGACGACACTGCGCCACACAACAGCAACGGTCATTGTGAGAACTTGGGGTTGATGGAATATCGCTGCAGCGCTTCTCCTAGGCTCGCGAACGTAACGGTTGGGCACTAGATGACTACAAAAAGGTTTTGTGGTCAGATGAGTCGGGACTAAGGGCTGATGGTCAGGTTCGAGTGTGGCCCAGACCCTACGAGGCCGTGGACTTGGTCTGTGAGTAAGGCACTGCGCCAGCTGGTGGTGACTCCTTCCTCGTATGGGCGTCATGGACTGGAAGTGGTCGTGCTCAGCTACTTGGAGACCATTCACAGCCATTCATGGCCTCCATGTTCCCAAACAACCATGGACTTCATGTCACAGTGCCAAAATCGTTCACGAATGGTGTGAGGAATATCCCAGCGAATGATTCGGCCACCTAGAGTAGCAGACATAAATCCAATGGAACATAACCTGCACCGACAAAACTTTCGGAATCACGGCTGAATATATTGTCAACTGGCTTCCGACGACTTATTGAGTCAATGCCAAGCCAGGTTGCTGCACTTCGTGGGGTAAGAGGGAGTCTGATATGATATTAGGAGGTGGCCAATTACTTTTGGCACTTCAGTGTATATGCTGAGAAGTCGTTGTAAGAATACTGTGGTTTTTAAAGAGTTATCCGCAAACAATTCTTGGGTTCAACCTACACGATATGGCGTTTTTGCTGCATCCTAATCTGCTAATTAACTCATATGAGTAAATACTGTATTTTAATGTAATAGTAAAATTAGTAAGATTACACACATCAAAATTATAGCGATATTCATGTAGCCTCACACTTTTGCTATTAACTGCCATACCTAATACCACTCATTTGTTGCAACAATAACAGAACTAAAAAAAGAGCTGTTTTGACTTATTTTAAAAAAAATTAATATCACAAAAGAGCACGCTTCGGTGGCAATTTCCCTACTCACCCATTTTCCTCCTTTCCTACACACACCTAAATTTGCCCTCTACAAATTTCAACTTTAAATTTTTCAGAGTTTTGGTAAATTATTCATTATTTCTTTTGGTAACTTATTCCAATCACTGATCCCATTTCCTTAAAAAGAGAGTTTTCCTGCACCCTTGTGCCCGAAATCGAGTGCCAGCTTGTTGTCATGGCCATCTTTTCTCTTCCATGCATTAATTCTTACTTTCTATGCCTCATGACACTCCCATGACCATTTTCACCTTCCTCCTGTTTTCCAATGAATTCCATTCCAGCTCTTTTATCATATTTGTTACTGATTGCGTTCTGCGATAATTTCCAGAAACAAATCTAGCAGCCCTTTGTTGCACCCTCTCCAACTCCTGTATTTGATACGCAAAATGTGGGTCCCATACTACACTACCATATTCAAGCAATGGTCTGACCAATGTTTCGTAACCCAATTCATTTACTTCTATCGTACATCCCCTCAACAAGTACAAAATTTTGAAAAGTTTTCCTCCTACCTGTCCAATTTACTTTATTGTTATCAAATGCCGAGTCAATTTTAGGATGGGCCATTTCGTGTTTAAACAACTGATACTACGCATTTTCCCTTCTTTGATATTGCATTCTTTCGATAAAACATGCAGGTATGTTATTTTCTAATGAATGAAGTTACTGCACATCAAACATTTGATTTGGTCCTCCTGTAAGATTATTGACTTATGTCACTGCTGCAGCAAATGAGCGATATAATTTAAAAGACAATTTTACCAGCAATCTATATATTAATACACTAAGCGATAGATTATGTTACATTTTTAAGAATATTTAAGAAGTGTGAGATTTGGCATAGTTAAAGATTATATGGAGAAGAAGTGAAGGAAGCTGAAATATATATATAATATGCGTTACAAATACATTAAATTAAGTAAAATAAAACGGTCGCTCGCCTACGTAGTTCGCTCAGATGGCTGGTAGATGGCGCAGCTAGCGGCCTTACTGTGTCTTCTTTGGCGAAACAAAGCAGTCGAAATTAATCTCTGAACGTATATAGAAGCAAGAAGCAACATTTCGAGGGTTGGTAGATAGCTCAGCTAGCGGCCAGAATATTGGGCGAACGGAGGAACTTAAAGAAATACACAAAGCTAAAATTATAAATAATATATTTTATAAACCTTGGAATCGATATAAGCAGTAAGAGATAATCGATTGCTTCAGTTGTAAACAAATGCGCAGTTTGTCTCTGGTTTGCGACATGGGCTGCGCAGAACGAGTTTCCCGTAAACTTTTTACTCTTGGTGTAGGCCGAATTTCAACCTAACTATGATCGCTATGACAAAACGAACCTATTTAGGTTGATATGAACCCTGTATCGATAATTTTTGTGTCATTTTTACAGTGCTGCTAACATTTCGCGGTTGCGGAGCATCCCATATTTCGGCATTTTTAATTTAATTCGTGGCGACTTTTCCTGAAAAGGAGAGTGCTAAACGTGAAAAGGACACTATAAGGAAACAGTTAATCCAAATTTCAACAGGTCAGTAACAGTTTTTCACTGGTGGAGAATGTCCCACCCCACACAAAAATATAATAAGCATAGTTAATACATATTAAAAATAGATTATTAAAATAAAAAATTAATTTGCGAACGTGAGCCAACGTTCTTACGTGAATTCCCCGCATTGAGACACTCTGTGGTCTTTGGTAAAACGAAAGACTCGGATAAAGTAGAGATTAATGTTTGAAGTTATGAAAGGAATACTTTGAAAAGGAATGTAGCGATTCTGCCAGATACTTTATGGTCATTTGATTATTTAAAATGCTAAACTTTGGTTAAGTGTCTTTTGATTTTTTAATTTCAGTAATTTCATTAGAGAGAGAGAGAGAGACAAGAAATAAGGAATACGTATTTGCGTGAAATTCAAAATGATAATAGACCAAATTTAAATAGCGAACACACAAAATGACGAAATTATTTTGATAGATACATTTAAATGCGCAGTTTTCCGGCCTTAACTCAAAATGAATATTTTGAATTCAAATGAACCATCGATAAATACATTTAGTTCATCATTTGCTATGGTTAGATTAGAAGCTAAAATTTAGCATACAGTGACGCGAGGAGTGTATCGTTTTAATTTTATAGGTAATACAGAGAATTACTAGATTATTACTCTTTCATGAAAGAAACTAAACAACTTAATGAATTACGGTCGAATTTCGATCGCTGGGCGATCACTAGTGTCAATAAATTTAGACAAGTACGCAGTGCTACCAATTCTATGTATTTGTCCGTATATCTACTGATTTTTATAAAAACTTAGGATTTTCGTATTTTATTAAAATATCTCAAGATTTTTGCTACTCTTTACTATTTGTTTTCTTATATTGGTGTTTTGTTAAGCTTCGAGCGTATAGTGTTAATGCATTACAGAATATTCAATAATTGGGAAATGCTTTCTTGCAACCGCTCGTGTGAACCAACGATTGAAATAAAGCTCATATTTTGTTTGATTATAGATTTTATGGATCTTAAAAGACCGTAATACAGAACTATGGGCGCACTCTTTATGCACGGTGACACGCTCGTTGGCACGGCTTACAAAGCAGTGCCTTCCAAGAAGGATTAACCAATATCCGAGAATATATACATAAAAGAATAGTCACAGCAGCAGCAGCAGCGATGAAAGTGACGATGTATATAACATGATCAGAGATATTTCTTACTTTCAATGTAGAATATTATTTCGTATTTCCAATTTTAAAGACCTGGAAATACAAAAAAGTATTCTTAATTTTGATTCTCTCTCTTCAATAATTATTGTTTCAGTCTTTAAGTTAGCGAGTCTCTGGATTTTTGTACCCAATCTATGGAAACTTTAGCGGCCATTTACGGATATTCAAAGCCAAGTGGCTGGCAGCATTGCAAGAAAGAAAATTGTAATAAATAAAAGAGGAAAAGAATCATTGTTAAATTCAAATAACGTTAGCGACAGATATACGAACCCAGCTTTATTGGAATGATAAATGCAATTGAGCACACTAACAGCTGCTGAAATGAATTATAGACACAATAGGTTTTGCAGTCCTCGTCCGTGGTTTCCCGAAACCATTTCAGGTTAATGCCGGGATGGGTCTGTCAAAAGGCGGAGACCTAATTACTATACGTTTTTTTGCCGACAGTTCTTTCCCTCCACGTCAGTGAGGCGTAAGGGCAGAAGCAAGAAAAGAAATATTACTCCAGTTGATAGGATGCATATGAGGAGGCAAGAGGAGATGGGGTGTACGCGAGTTACAGACGAATAAACGAGACTTGCAAAAATATACTCAAACTGCCACCATAAAAACGACAGGAACGTAGGAATTCCAAGTAAAAGGTGGAATAAGTTAGGTGAAACGAGGCATCGGGCTACTGCTTCAACTAAAGAAAATATTACCACTAGCTGTTGTCCGGGGCTTCGTTCACGTAGAGCATGGGTGGCCAACCCAAATTATCTTGCGGGCCACTTTCGAAATGTATCATAACTCCGTGGACAGGGGCGTAGCTACTATGGGGCTAGGCGGTGCAGTGCACCGGGGCCCCTATGCTCAGGGGGCCCCCAAGTGCGGTTGAGAGGGCCCACGAGGCTTCATGGGCAAACTGGCGACCTTTCTTTTTTTAGCTCTACAGTCGTCTAAGGGGGCCCCTGAGACGCAGGAAGCCCCTCGCTAAGGGCCCTCACTGCTCAGGGGGGCCCCAACCACTGCTCAGGGGGCCCCTACCAGCAACACAAAACAAAAAAAAGGTCGTCCATCTGACCCGAGGGCCCAAAATAAATTTTTTGCACCGGGGCCCTTGTTGAACTAGCTACGCCACTGTCCGTGGACCGCATTTTAAATTATATATCCCCATATTAGATTTAGAACCATTATAGACATTCTTTTGGAGTGAAGAACTGAAACATAAAGAGTTGTTATTATTGTGTTTACTGTTATTCTCAGATGTAAACATAGATTATATAAAAATAATGACTTTAAACGCATATTTTAAAGAAATATATAACACTAAAAATGATATGGTACAAAAATTATATAAATACAAATGAAATAAATTTTGAAAATATGGATGCAAAAACAATGTATTTTAATTTGGCTATTATAAAATAAGTATATTTTGTAAAAGTGTGATGAATCTCGCGGGCCGGAAAAATATTCAAGGTGGGCCGCGGGTTGGCCATCCCTGACGTAGACTATTAATGTATGAACCGCTGTCTTAAATCAATGATTTAAGTAAGTAATGATTTTTTAATCTATCGCCGAGAAACGGAACCATGTGCAAAGACCGGTAAATTCAGCACTTTATATTTTTTGCTGTAGGAAGTCTAAGGACAAAATCGCAGACATTCATGGGCCAGGGAGCATGTATAAACCACGTAGCTCCATTTTGGCCTCCTGTGAACCCCCCCCCCAAGTAGCCCTACTGGCTTTTGCCACCCCCCCACCCCCCCCTCCGCCACGTAGCAAGATTGTAAATTACATACAGAGATAATTAACTAAGGGAAATAAATATCTAGACGCTCTTGTGAATTCTGTTCCTCAATTTAACTGTGAAAAATGTTATGAAAGGAAAGTCTGGCTCGGAACCCCCCCTCCCCTCACGTAGCCCAGCATAGCCTTTCAGCTCCCCCCCCCCCTCCCAACCCTGGACCGAGCCACCTAGTTTGTGCACGTTCCCCCAATAGTTTTGGCTTGGGGGAAAAAAATCAGTTGACCATCTTGCACTAATTTCATTACGGAACTGTAAGAAAACTGTAATTACATGCTACCATGTCATAGCGCTTCCTACTGTTCCAGGAACTCCCAGATGGCGCAGGATTAGTCAAACGGTGCGTAGGGCATAGTTAAATTTCAACTGAGAGAAGTAAGCCATTTTTTAAGCGTCATGCGATAAACAATATCAAATGGGTCATGTGGGACGGTTAAATACACTTTTTCCTCTGTTTCTCATCTTCTCGATGTCGCATCACGATATAACGCATCTCATTTTGTTCGTCGAACTCTGGGCTGCATAGTGTCTGCACACCCGTGAAAATCCGTCCTCTAGTTTTTGCGTGAACGTAGTTTAACGTAACAGAAACGAGGTTACTTTTTTTAATTTCTCACCATCCAGATGCCGCACTAAGATGAAAAGTACTTCATTTTACCTGTGAGAACCTCGACTGCACGGTGTTTGAAACCACATGAAGGCTGAGTTCAAAGGCGTGGAGTCATGTAATTCGCATGCCCGAATTTAAACATTTTTACAAAAGTGTTGCTGTCTGTTAAGATAACCTGAAGTTCACGAAAATAAATAAAACTGGTATTAGAAAGATGAAAAACAAAAGTGTAGTGGGAACATAGCTTCGACTAAAAAGTTGAAAAAAAAAAAAAAAATGTACATTTTGCTAGAAGAAAAATATCTGGAGGCGCCGGGTATCGATCCCGGTACCTCTCGCATGCTAAGCGAGCGCTCTACCATCTGAGCTACGCCCCCTGACATATAGATTCGTCTCTTAATTTAATTCTTCTTCCCAGAGACACGTTGATTTCTCTTTATTTCAGGTGATAAAATATAGAATTGTAAATTATGTTAGTATTTCGAGCTACGTTACTTATAGTTTGAAAATTATCTTAGTAATCATCATCTGATTTTGCAGAGTTTCCAAACAATGTAAGGTAGGTGTGATTTAGAATAATTAACTGGTGCACATGTTTCGATTCATCTTTCATTCAGTTTCAAACATACAGCCATAAATTATTAGATTCTGTGTAGACTGGAGAGCAATCGATGAAAATATACTTTACAGAGGTTACTGTAAGACAAAACCCATCAGTTTTCTTCTTGTGAAAAAGTAATTAATAATCTCGTTTTCTAATTGTAGCCTACTCATACACACAATAAAATTCTAGAAATAATATTCACATTGTTTATGTAATTATCTTGTTTTCATAGTTGTTTATAAAGCAGCTTATGAAATGAAATTGTATGAGATGAATTGTGAGCTCAATTCTGTTTTGGGAACACTTAATTGCCGATTCGGTACACGGCAATAATGATGTGTGGATCTTGGTATCAGATTCAAATAATGGTTAATGATTTTGAAAATCATTCTTTGTGCAGGCGAGATCAATTTCTTTTTTCTTCCTTTTACATATGTGACGGTGAAATTCCTTATCAATGTCGACAAAAATAAGAAAAATTATAAGTTCTAAATTTTCTGCAAAATAACGTTAAAATGCATTTTTAATTAAGCAACTTATATAGGCTTCTCCTACAGACTGACTCCGTGGGATGTAGAATGTTGTCAGTTGGCAGCAAAATAATTACGTTACAAATCAGACGATGCACTAAACACTGCACTGTTACAGAACAATATGTAGCCCTATATTAATTACAAACAGTTGCATTTATCTGACAATACTAAGTAGATAACTTTGAATTAAATCCTTCATTGGCGGCAGGGTAGCGTTGGTGGGGGTTAAGGAAAATACATACTATACAATATAATACATTCATTTTACTTTGATCCCAATATAGGAGACTGGCTCTGTGGGATGTGGAAAGTTGTTAATTTACAGAAAAAAAATTGCATAACAAAATAATACATACACCAGAAGATGTACAACCATATCATACATGGTACATTAATTATTTCAACTATACCTATTTACACAAAGTACTGACAGTTTATTTTGTAGATGCCTTAGATATAAATTCTTCGACAGAGTAGAAGGAGTTGCCAATTAAATATTCTTTCAATTTTTTGCTGAATTTATTCTTATCATCTGCTAGAAATTTAATGTTTGTTGGGAACTTATTGAAGATGTGTATTCCTGAATATCGGACCCCCTTATGAGCAAATAACAATGACTTGTAATCCGTGTGAATATTATTTTTACTTCTAGTGCCATAGTTGTGTATTTTACTATTTGTTTCAAACAAAGTATAATTTGTGACTACAAAGGACATTAATGTGTATATATACTCAGACACTACCGGTAATGTTAAAATCCCTAACTTCTTGAACAGTTCTCTACATGAAGTTCTATTGCTAACCCCACACATAATTCTTATTACTCACTTTTGGGCTCTGAACACACTGTCTCTATGGGTAGAATTGCCCCAGAATATTATTCCGTATGACATTAAGGAGTGGAAATAAGCAAAATAAACTAGCTGCTTCATAAGGAGATCACCTATAGCTTAAATTGTACGAATTTCAAATGTGGCTGCACCCAATTGCTTTAGTAAATCAGATACATGTAGCTTCCAATTTAAATTGTGATCAATATGGAAACCTAGGAGCTTCATGCACTCTACCTCTTGAATGGACTGGCCTGCAAATTTTATGTCTATATCTGGCGTTAATCTGTGTGATGAATTGAATTGCATATAGTCCTACTGAGTTTAAAGACAAGCCATTAGCTGTAAACCATTTGTTAATAATGTCAAAGACATAAATCTGGAGTATTTTTAATTCCTATGTTTGTGTCATCTGCAAATTGGACAAATTTTGAGTTTTTGGATGCAACACAGGATAGATCATTTATTTCTACTGGAAATCCCATCATAACCACTTGAGTATCTGTTCTTAAGAGACCTGATAATTATTCTTATTTCTTCTGGAGTAGCTAAATTTACAGACAGAGTGTTAAATTTTTCTTGGAAGCCTGTTCTGACAAAATTCATACTTTGTGTCACTGAGCTATTGGCAGTGAATTTATCAGCAACAGATAAAAAATGTTTATTAAATGTATCAGCAATTGAAAAATTAGATTCTACGAAATTTTCTTTGATAAAAATGTGGTTACTGGTTTGATTATTTTTTCCTATTTCTTTTTTTTACAATGTCCCATATTGTCTTAATTTTATTTTCAGAATTATCAATTTTCTGTTTGTAGTACATACTTTTAGATTCTTTAAAAACCGTTTTCAGTATTTTGTAGTACTACTTGTAATGTGTTTTAACATTAGCATTATGACTGATCCTAGAGGCAATATATAACTTCCTTTTACAAATGCATGATATTCTAATGCTCACAGTTATCCATGGTTTTTGTTCTTTTAGAGAAGCTCGACACGTTTTTAAAGGGAAGCAACTTTCAAAGTAATTTAATACAATGCTACTAAAAGTGTTGTATTTTTCATTCATACCTTGAGCACTGTAAACATGCTCCCAGTTAGTGGTGTTGAGGCACTTTATAAAACAAGTAACTGATTCATCATTTATTATATGCTGAAGTTTAAAAATATTAATCTTGTAGCTAGATTCTATTGAAGTGTTGATAGTTAATAACTGGGCATCGTGATCTGAAAGTCCATTGATGGATGGCTTGATTGTATATCTGAATTTTGAGCGGTATCTAGGAAAACAGTATCTATAGCTGAGTGACTATTATTCATTATTATAGTTGGAAAATTAACTACCTGAATTAAATTGAATGAACTGAATAATGATTTTAACATGACTTTACAGGGTAAGTTATTTAAAAAATTACATTAAAATCACCAAATATGACTATGTTAACTACTTTTCTGCTTAAAAATTTTAATAAGAGTTCAAATTGGTTCAGAAAAATAGCAACATTTCCTGAGGGTGCTCTGCATACTGTTACCACTATGAAAATTTCATTATTAAATTTTAGCCTTGTAGCACAGGCTTCAAAATGCTGATCAAGACAATACTTGCTAACACTTATTTCCTGAAAACTATAACAATTTCTAACATAAGTGACAACTCCTCCTTTCTCCAAGTTTGTTCTACAGTAATGAGAACCTAAATTAAAGTCAGTTACATTTGACATACCTATTCCTGTAGTTATGTGGTGTTCAGACAAACATAAAACACCAATTCTGTTGATAGCATTTAATTCATTTATGTGGACTAGCAATTCTTCCACTTTGTTTGATAACCCTCTGATATTCTGATGTAATAAATTAATCCCTACACAATTTTTAATTTTGGTATCTGAAAATTCATTACTGTTTAAACTAATTTCTGTTAAAATTTTTTTGCCTAATACTTGACACTAATCTAAAAAAGGAGCTGCCCTAACACCATTAACAACAGGAATCTTTTCATTTGTATTTGTGGCCCCAATTAATTGTTTTGTTATCAGATCTGAAAGAACCTCCTTCCCTCTACTATTGAGGTGTAGTCCATACCCCACCTATCAATAGCATCTACAGGTACCAAGCCCATGCCAGAGCCAATATCAGACATAAGATACCATTCCAGATTCACTCGCCTCACAACAGAGTTCATCTGTGGCTGATCGTAGCGTCTCAAGACCGACATCACACTGACCCGAGTGTGGCACGTTGCTTCTGCTATTTTCTCCAGGTAATCTCTGATACTATACCTATCATTCCTGCCCAAACTATATCACACTCCTCCCACTACCACTACATGATCAAAGGAACTGCAGTTTGCAGCATGAAAAGTAACCTGTTTGAAGAAAAGTCTATTTCTTTCTAAGGCATTTGATAGAGTGAGCCATAAAATGGTTTTAAATAAACTGAAATCTATCAGATTGGATGAAAAAGTTACTTGCTGGGTAGAGGAATTCTTAAAAGCCAGAAAGCAAAGTGATAGAGTAGGAAATATATTATCAAAAGAGATGGAAGTAAATATGTGTGTGCCACAGTGTAGTGTATTGGGACCATTGCTGTCAGGGCCGGATTAAGACAGCGTGTAGCCCGTAGCATTTGGTATCTTCTGCTACGTGGTTAATCCGGTACTGGTTGCTGTTCATTATTCTAATGAATGACTGTGTTGATGGGTTAGTGTCAGAATCTAGGTATTTTGCAGATGATATAATTGTATCATGAAAAAATGAAATCTTTTAGTTTCAAATATTGATCTAAGAATTATAAACAACTTTTTTAAACTCTATGTGTGGAGCACAACACTTTACAGTAGTGAAACATGGACTTTAGAAATACCAGAAAGAAGTAAAAGTGAAGCATTTGAAATATGGTGCTACAGAAGAATGCTGAAAATTAAATGGACAGACAAAGTATGAACTGAACAAGTTTTGGAAATGATTGGTGAGGAAAGAAGTTTGTGGAAGAAGCTTACAGAAAGAAAAGTTAGGCTGGTAGATCATATTTTGAAACATGCTGGATTAGTTAATTTGGTGGTGGAGGGAACAGTCGGAGGTAAGAACTGTAGAGGAAGACAGAGATCAGAATATATGAAGCAGATAACTAAGGATGTGGGTTGTAAGGGATATGTAGAGATGAAGGGGTTAGCACGAGATAGGAAGGGATGGAGGATTGCATCAAGCCAGTCAAAAGATTGATGGCAGCAAAAAAAATAATGGTATACAATAGGATCAAAACAGGTGAAGACTGTGAACAGCTGCAGGGTGCATGGAATGAAGATAAATACCAAGAAGAGTCAGCTTATTAGGTAAAAAACTGTAGGTTAGTTATGATTTTAAAGTGGGGCCAGAATTTCTTGTTGAAAGCTTGCAGTGTAAATATCTTGGCATAACATTTGATAACAAACTCAATTGGACAGAGCACATTTGGTAGGTTGTCGGAAAAGATACAAAATCCTTCATTTACTGGAGAGGGTGATGAGAGGATGTACCAGAGAAGTTAGGGAGTTGAGTATTTGTGTGCCTTTTTTTGTATTTATTGATCCCTTTGCATTATAGTGTAGTATGGGACCCACATTTTGAGTATCAAATACAGGAGTTGGAGAGGGTGTGAAAAAAATGGTTGCTAGATTTGTTTCTGGAAATTACTACAGAATACAATCAGTAACAGATTTGATAAATGAGCTGGAATGGGATTCATTGGAAGACAGGAGGAGGGTGAAGAGGGTCATGGGAGTGTACAAGGTGTATAATGGTGATGAGGCATGGAAAGATATTGTTGTAAGAATTGAAAGTAATGCACGAAAGGGGAAATCTGGCACTTGATGTCAGGCACAAGGGTGTAGGAAGTTTCTCATTTTTAGGTAAGGGTGTCAGGGATTGGAATGAGTTACCAAGAGAAATAATGAATAATTTACCAAAACGATGAAAGATTATAAGCTAAAATTTTCCAAGGGCAAATGTAGGTGGGTGCAGACAAGGGGAAAGATGGATATGTTTGGAAATTGCCACCAGAGCATGCGCTCCATTGAAAATTAATTAAATATTATTATTATTGTAGTGATGAATAATTTACCAAAATACTTGAGGAATATCAGCTCTATCTGTCCTCCCCCGCTTCATATACCAGTACTAGTGTGGTACTATTCTGGTTCTATGGTATGCAGGAGGTCTCCAGATTAAATCTAAATAATATTTTGTGGTCTAGAACAATTCTGAATTTTTAATAGATACATGTGTTGTAATATAATCAGTTAAAATTTTTATTTTTTTTCATTTCATGTTTAACCATTCAGTCAGATGTGACACTGTAACTGTTCATTAATTTGCATTCAAAAAATTATTTTAATTGTGATTGAGTTCATGCCTCAGTGGCTATTTCCTTACACATACATTTTTTCCCTTTCTGGCACACACCTACTTTTGCCCTCTATGAATTTGAGCTCTAAATTCTTTCAGCATTTTCGGTAAATTATTCATCATTTCCCTTGCTAATTCATTCCTATCCCTTATCTCTTTATCTTTGAAAGAAAATTTTCCCCGACCCTTTCTTATACCTAAAATTGAGTGCCAGCTTGTACAGTCATCCTTTCCATTCCATAAACTTCGCATAATTCTTTCATCAATATCTTTCTATAAATCATCACCAATGAATAGGTTGTACACACAGCACTCTTTTCACCATCCTTCTATCTTCCAATGAACTCCAATTTAGCTCTTTTATCATATTAGTTACTGATGATGTTCTTCAGTAATTTCCAAAGACAAATATAGCAGCTCTTCTTTGCACCCCTCCTAACTCCTGCATTGATAACCAAAATGTGGGTCTGATACTATACCACCATATTCAAGCAATGGTCTGACCAAAGTTTTGTAACCCAGTTCCCCACTTCTGTGGTACATCCCCTAATCACTCTCCACAATAAATAAAGGATTTTAAAACATTTTCCTACCACCTGTGCAATGTGTCCTGCCAAGTTGAATTTATCATCAAATTTTATACCAACGTGTTTACATTTCAAACCTTCAAGAAGAAATTCCTCGCCTACCTTAAAACCTTTAGTTTTTCGTATTTGTGCCTAATAAGCTGGCACTTCTTTGCATTTACCTTTATCTCATGTTGACCTACCCAGCCAGATATTCTGTTCAGATCACCCTGCAGCTGTTCATAGCTGTGTACCATTTTGATTATGTTATATGACGTATGTTATTTGAAAACAACCTGAAAATTGGCACTGGAGCGTGTGATCCACTTAGTGTTGCAAATTAAAAAAAAAATTATATATTTTTTTTTAAATGAAAAAATGTGGCACCACTATTTTTTTTCTAAATTTGATTTAAAAAAACAACAACAACAATGTATTAGATGAATTATAGTTTTAGTTATGGAACTTACATTTTAAATCTTACAGAATCATTTAATGTCTTACATAATGATTGATAAATGTATCTATATAGTTAACAAAATTTTATTCGTCCTCTATGTCAAAATTTTATTCGTCCTCTATGTCAGTACCACATTCACTAGTATCAGCAATACCAACACTAGTTCGATTGATGTCTGAAATTTTTATTTCTTCTTCTGTCTCCTCTAGATCCATAACTTCAGAAATAACTACATTTTATTTTTCTGGTTGTTCTTGTACTGTACACAAAAGATTTTGAGATAGAAATTTTAAATTGTGAGCAATTTTGCTAGCTCTGTAATTTGTCAGTTTATGCCGTTTTTTGGAATGAACGTCACTGTAAGTACTAAATGTTCTCTTGACTGCTGACGATGTAGTTGGAAGGGTTAGAACTCTGATGGCTACTTTAGATAAAGCAATAGACTTGCAAAGTCCTGCCCACCAAGCCATAGTAGTAAGTTTGTTTGCTGAAGACAAAAGAAAAGTTTTAGAAAAAAAAAACCTTCTTTTACAATGTAATTTGCAAGTTCTACCAGAACTGTGTCCTTGTAATCATCAGGAATTTTTACTGCAGCATTATAAATTTGTTTTCATCATCTGATGTGAGATCGCACCCTTTAACTGAGGATGTAACAAGTTCGCAATTTTTTGTATATCATATATTGCATATTCTTTCCTGTCTTTTAATATTTTCTTGACCTTTTTTACCTCAGATAATGTCAGAAGACTTTCATCCATGTTTTTTGTTGCTTCATATACCTTTTTTTATATAAACTTAAAACATTAGACAGATGAGGAGTGTCACTTTCCACAATTTTAATGGTGTCAGTTATAAGTATCAGTAGATTACTGAAACTAGACACCTTATCCCAAAAGTCATCGCTTAACGTTAATTTCTTTACTGTGTTAATTTTACTTAATGCGTCTGAAAGTTCCTTTTCAATTGCCATTGCTCTAATAGTTTTCTTTTTCTTTTAAACTCTCTAAGCAAGTCCCCGTTCATAAAAGAAAACAGTGTTTCAAACAGTATTTTCGTAATTTTTTGTTCTACCGAACCAGAAAAATATAGTAGATTTAAAAATTAAGATAAGTACTTATTGTAAACTTCAAAACAGTCATATTAAATGATAAATGCCTTCCAAATTTGAGATTTATTAGTTATGAAAAAAACATGTCCCAGGAAAAAAAAAAAACGTTTTTTTATGTTTTTTTCGTCAGAATTTTTTTTTTCGCAACAGTAGCTCCACTGGAATTAGATTAAACCAAATAAAATTAACTTCTGACAGCAAACCTTAAACACAATCATTCATTTTAATAATGAATCACAATCATTATTTTTATTAATCAATTTATATAGCCTGATGTCATCTGCAAACTGTCAAATGTTCATTAGAATTATGAACTCATACGGTCCCAGTTTACTACAATCTGGTACTCCTGTTTTCACTTCTTTTGAAACTGTAATTCCTACTCTAACCCTTACCCTTATCAGTCCCATTATGCTTCTTTAACCTACTAGAACTCTCATAATATCCTTAGGAACTATTTCAAATTTGACGCGATAAGGCTGGAACTCTTCTTCTGTTAAACATTCAGTTTCTGAAGATCTTATAATTGGGATTCCATTTGAAGAGAGACCAGTGGGTCAAACTAAACCACCTGAGAACAGGCCACGTCAAATGCAACGCCATGCCCTGTAAGTGAGGGTTTCAGGATTATCCTGTCTGTGACTGCGGAGCTCCTTCCAGAGTGTGGAGCACATCATCAAGGAATGCCCTCTAAGGAAGTAGGATGGACCATCTCAAGATATTTTAAGTGTTACTACTTCCTTCATAGAATGGCTGCAACAACTGGACAACAGTTTGTGAATGATACCAATGTTCTTGTTGTTGTACATATTGTAAATATTTATATGTATTACATTATTTGCTTAGCCATATGACAAATAAAATTTCAAATTTCTTAGCTCACTCATTTTTATTTTTATGGGGTCATCCATCACTGTATGACAGTTATTAATTTTCCTATTAAACCAGTTGCATAATAGCTCTGCCAATAACACATTGATACGTCAGAACCTACAAAAATTTTCCAATTGGTCTGAAATTTGGTACACACATTCCTTAAGGGAAAATATTTGACTAAAAGTGTATAATGTAACTTCGAATATGTGGAAATGACACTTGAAATATAGGTGGACACATATGTGAAGCATTTGCTTTTTAAAAAATATATTATTTAATTATCAACAGTGACTTTTCTTTTTGTTCTACCCTGCCATTATCTGTTGCGGTTAATTCAACAGTTTGGCGACCAGATTACAGTTTACGAACTTGTATAAACTTTCATTTAGGGGATTAATGAACATTTTTATCTATATTCAGAGTTAGTGACAATAACCCGAAGTGAAGTTTTCTCACTACAAGTACATCCTTGGAAAATACCTGAGGTAAGGCTTAAATAGTCTGGATCTCCGGTTTCATCCTCAAATGCTGAATCTTCTTCAGTTGAGGACAATTTTATCTCAGGTAAGATGCTGAATGTGTGAGTTGGACGTTCTTCACTGTGTGGAATTGGTCTAATAGCAGATTCAGTGTTAGGATAGGCAAACATTGGTAAGTTTTTCTGGTTAATTTCCTCCAAATTTAGGGCTCAGAAATAGCAGTCATCTATGTGATGAGAGGGCTACTGCTAAACCATTGGTATATTAAATCTCATATCTCTCCTTGTCCCTTGTCCATTGTTACAAATGTTAGGTACATTGTTTGGAGACAATATGGGATGTTCGCCTGACTGACGTCAAGGTCATTAGAGGTCGGATGCGACTGGCAACAAGGAATTGGAAGGAATTAGGCCAAGGCCTCTTGAAGAAGCATCTTGGCATTCGCCTGGATTGATTTGGGGAAACCATGGAAAAAACCAAATCTGGATGCCCAGACGGGGATTTGAACTAGCATCCTCCCGAATGCAAAGCCAAACAGTAACCGTTCACTCACCATGTGCAGTCATTTTATATTTTTTAATACCCATTATCTGAATCAAGGAAACATATTTAAATAGAAAAAAGGTGACTAATCATCAGTATGGATGTACATACATATACACTGAAGTGCCAAAGAAACTGGTACACCTGCCTAATATTGTGTAGGGACCCCGCAAGCATGCAGAAGTGCCGCAACATGACGTGGCATGGACTCGACTAATGTCTGAAGTAGTGCTGGAGGGAATTGACACCATGCATCCTGCAGGGCTCTCCAAAATCCATAAGCGTACGAGGCGGTGGAGATCTCTTCTGAATGGCGTGTTGCAAGGCATCCCAGATATGCTCCATAATGTTCATGTCTGGGGAGTTTGGTGGCCAGCAAAGGTGTTTAAACTCAGAAGCGTGTTCCTGGAGCCATTCTGTAGCAACTTTGGATGCATGGGGTGTCGCATTGTTCTGCTGGAATTGCCCAAATCCATCAGAATGCACAGTGGACATGTATGGATCCAGGTGATCAGGCAGGATGCGTACGTATGTGTCAACTTTGAGAGTCATATCTATATATATCAAGGATCCCATGTAACCTAAACTGCACATGCCCCACACCATTACAGAGCCTCCACCAGCTTGAACAGTCCCCTCCTGACATTTGATGTTTTACTGGATTCCCAATATTCACGGTGCTCTCGTGAAATGGTCGTATGGAAAAATATCCACCTTATCACTACCTAGGAGATGTTGTGTCCCATCTCTTGTACGCAGACTATAGCACCACGTTAAAACTCACTTAAATTGTGATAACCTTCCATTTCAGCATCAGTAACAGATCTAACGCCTGCACCAGTAGCCGACCACAGTGCGGTAATCTGAGTGTTTACATATCTCTGTGTTTGCATACACATGCCTGTACCAGTTTCTTTGGCTCTTCAGTGTATAATGACCTTAAAAAAATATGTACTTGGAGTGAGCTTTGCAGGTTGAGATAGTGATGGTTTAAACGCAGCTCTGTGGTAAATCACTAAAAAAATGAGTTCCAAACATACAGAAAAAAAAACCATCTGTTGAATGCTACATGTGCCATTTTTCCATGTTAGAAAAAAGGGGGAGAATGTACAGGCTGTCACTCATACACATGCACATATAAACAACATGCACTTTGACTAACATCTAGTAGACCACAGAGAGATGTTACATAGCTAAAAATCTAGACTTTATGTGTCAAAATGGAGATGATATTTAGAATGAGAGAACCAATTTCATATAGAAATGGTGTTTATTTCATAAACAAAAAAATCCCTTTGCCGAGTCTTGTGAAACAATAGATCTCAACCCCATGCCTGTCACAGATGGCCATCACACCATAATTATGCTCCAGATTTGGTCGACAAACAGATACCTGTAGTAAAAAACAGTCCACCACACTGACACACACACATACACATACCTGCCTTCCTCACCTTGCTATACGCATCAATTATTTCAGTTTTGCTATTTAATTATCTTTTGTCAAGATTTTTGTTTAATGTAAAGAAATATTCTCTTCTTTTACATGTCCCCTTCTTCTTATGTGGATTAATTTATTTCCAACAATTAATATTTCCAATGATATTATCATTGTTTCCCCTCCACCTTCAATGATCGTATCAATTACTCGTGTGGTTATGTTGACTGTAGGCACTTGTGTTAGATGTCACCAGGGGCGGCCCTAGGGCGGTGCGAGCGGTGCGGCCGCACCGGGCGCCGTCATATGGGGGGCGCCGAAAATGCAGTGGGAGATCCTCTGCGCAGAAAATTAAAAATAAATTATATAATAGCCCAGCTTGCTGTTCACATATTTTTTTAAATACACTAATCATCCAGAAGAGTTTATAATCGTAAGAGCTTCCGCTTAATGTATAGTCCGAGTCTGCTCAAGTTACTCCATTCAACTCGTCCCACAATTAGCACTCCTTGGTGTCGCGCAGCGTTTTTCGTATCTTTTCCTGCCTTTTCGGCTGCAGTCTTGCAATTCATGCATCACTGGCGGATCTACGAATTTTCCGAGCCAGGGCAAAGACCTGCGACTGCCTCCCCTTCAAATATGAATTTGCCGCCCGCAGCAGTTTAAAGCTGTTCTTTGATTTTCCGCCCCCGGAAGGTTACCGCTCAGGGCAGTAGAGCTAACCCACGAATTTGTCATTTACCGCCCCTTTAAACATGATTTTGACGCCCGGGGTAAGCGCCCCGGTTTGCCTCCCTCCAGATCCGCCACAGTCATTTGCATGTGGGTGCATGTGCATGTAGCGAGATTATACCTACTTATCTATTTCTATAATGTTATACCTTAGGTGATTGCAATTGATGTTGGTAGCGTAAATATTTACAAAATGTAATGTATATTTTACAGAAATGTCGCTACACAACCCAAGGCGAAACTGAGAAAGCTTTAAAATTACCTTCATAATTTTTTAGATTTGAGATGTCATCTGAATCGTCGTCGTCAGAACTAGTTCAACACGTGACGGAAGAAAACTTATTTTATAGAAGTTCTTCAGACGAGGCTCATGATGAACGAGCAGCATGTACGAGAAGATTTTGCAATGGCTGCAACGTCGTCTACAATTCAAAATGGGGTATACCATCCATACTACCACCGTCGCCTTGTCAAAGTACAAATTATGATAATATTTCAAAATGGTCGCTCATTGACTCTGCAGTCAAAGACGATATAATTATTCGTGCAACGAAAAAATCCAAGAAAAAATCATGGACGTCATTTTTCAAATACTACATGTTTTCAAAGAGTAATGTCAAATGAAGAAACTTATAAAAGAAGATGGCGTGTTTACTCGAAATATGCATATAAATTATATTGCTTTTACTCTTGTTTTTGCAACAGAAGGTCCCACTCCCATTGGGGAAAAGAAGAATTTGATGACAGGGGTTACTTACCAAGGAGTCTAAAATCTCCAGAAACTTCCTCAAATCGCCAGCACACCATGCTGAGTTGGATAGAAGCGTTGATTCGACTAAAGAACTTCAGTGTAATAGACAAGCATTTGTAAATACAGATTGAAGACCAAAAATCACGATTGACTGCTATCCTCGAATGAGTGATGTGAAAAATATTGTATTTAACAGGTAATATTTTCTTGTTCAGCGGAAGCTTTGGATCTGAAACACTAAATACTTCTAATAGTGGTAACAACAAAATATATTCCAACTGCTAGGAAAATATGACACTGATGGAGCATCTCTACCGTATTGCTAATAAGGAGACTAATGTCTATTATTTTGGAAAATGTGTTCAAAACGTATGAAGTTCTTAATCACATTTTGACTATGGTTTAGTCATCTATATACTTTTCCATTATACTGAGTTAAACTCCTGTTGTCAGTCACGTCGAACAATTATCTTTTAACATTGCTTTTGTTGACACTAATGAAGACGAAGTGCGTGAGTGTTTCATTGTTTACAAGCCAGAAAGTTACTCTTCGAACCCAGGAGATGGCCTCTATATTAATGATACTTTACAAAAGTTCGATTTGGATATGAACGATTGCGAGGCGAACGATATGACAGTGGATCAAATATGACAGGAGGAAACAAAGGTGTCCAAACCAGAATTTTGAACCAATATCTTCCCAAGCAATTTTTAATTCATTTAGCTGTCATTAAATTTGGTAATAGCAGGTGACGCCAAAACATCAATTAGACTGGTTTACTTGTCCGGATTTCTTTAAAGAATATGTTTTGATTCTCTGGATCAACAAAGCGATGGGAAGTGGTTGTCAAGAACTTAGAAGGAATATACATATATAAAAAAATCGTTCAGAGAATAGAGTTTCTAGCCTCGCTGCAGTTCGTTGTCACTATTCTTCAGTTCGTGACGCCCTTCTGGAAACGAATTTTTCACTTGCAGCAACAGAGGCCTTGTCCCTGGCCACATCAAGGAGCAATTTGAGTTCATAGTTATAATGGTGACTTGGTATAATACATTGTTTCAAGTAAATATGGTAAGGGAGGCTATCCAGGAATGAAAGTTAATTCATGAAACGCTCCACAATTGCTGGGAAAGTGCTCGGAATTTGAGAGAGAGTACCAAGGCTATTCGTCTGCTCTGATAACAACTACAGAAATTGGTTCGCAGACTGGGATGTATCCTTTTATTAAGACAGTCAGATCCCAAAGAAAAAAATGAGATTTTTTTTTGAGTACGAGGCTGTAGATGAGATAGCAACAGATCCCGAAGAATGTTTTTACAATGAACGTGTTTTAGCATATGATCGGTATAATTGAGAGCGCGTCGCTCACTCAATTTCCACAACTAACTAAATTTACCCATTATCAAAACAATTCCTGAATTGTAATAATTAGAATAATCCTGTGCAGATTTGGAAATGAGTTTAACTAATGAAAAAAAGTGTGACATATCGGGTTGTGAATTAGCTCAGGAACTTACTGACAAACTGTTGTTGATGGGGCTTGAATCAGCAGAACCGTTTTACGTAATTATACCGATAATTTATGAAACAAAATGGTTGGCAGGATATATGTATTTCCGAATGTGTGGACAGCACATAGAATTTTGCTGACCATATCTCTAACTGCCGCTAAAGGAGAACGAAATTTCAGTAAATTAAAACTTACTTACAGTGAACCCGGACTTAAGATTGAATTTCAGATCTTGCAATTTTATCTATAGAAAATAATTTTGCCAAAGAGCAAAAACTATGAAGTTTGCAAACTAGGCCTTTTAGTTGTTTTATTTCTTCTTTTGTTTGTTTTAAACATTTTTACTAAAAACTATGTAAATTGACGTACTCGTGATGTGAGCATCGTGTACGCCATAGCAGCGTAAATAAACCTTTTCAAACAAGTAGTGTTCTTTAATACTGCTGTTGTTTCTCATTCATACCATTGCTATCCTATACTAACCTTTCTGAAGTTTGAGTTATTGTTAATATACTATAAAGACTGTTTTCTGAAATCTGCTTTGCTCAGTTGGAATTCATAACGCATTCATATACGTATTCGAATCCCAAGGAAACAACTTTTCCGATCTCGATAAAAGTAGATAGCCAATACATTACTTCAAATTTTATCCTAAACTATCCATCTGTTTCGACGTGAACAGGGGCGGCCCTAGGGCGGTGCGAGCGGTGCGACCGCACCGGGCGCCGTCAAATGGGGGGCGCCAAAACTGCATCGACAGATCGTGTGCGCAAAAAATAAATTTTGTAATAACCCAGCTTGCTGTTCACATACCTATTATTGTAACACACATCATCCAGAAGAGTTTATAAAAGTAAGAGTTTCAGCTTAATGCATAGTCGTATGGTATCATAGAATAGAGTAAATTAGAGTTATTCAAATCATGAAAATCACAACTCGTTCCAAAGTTAGCACCTTCCGATGCCGCGTCGCGGCACCTGTTTTCTGCCTTTTCGGCTGTAGACTTGATGTTCATGTATGCTGGTACATGTGCATGGGCGAGATTCAACCTATTTATCTCTTTCTATCATATTACATCCTCGGTGATTACAATTAACGTTGGTTTCATAAATATTTACTAAGCTTATCTCTCTTTTACAAACAACACATGTCGCTAACCGAAAAAAAAAAAAAAAAACTGTATGGCGCTCAATACTTAAAAAGAAAACAAAAGCAAGACGAAACTGAGAAGGCTTCAAAATTACAAGCAATATTTTTAGAAGTCGTCTGAATCTTCGTCACCAGAACTAGTTCAACACGAGGCGGAAGAAAACTTTTAATGGATGTTATTCAGACGAGGCGCATGATAAAGAGCAGCATGTGCGAGAAAATTTATCTATGGCTGGAACGTCGTCTGCTGTTCAAAAGATCCTCCATGTACAAGACTTACCACCACCGCCGCTTTATCAAAGTACAAATTATGACGATATTTCAAAATTGTCGCTCATTCACCCTGCTGGCAGAGATGGAATAATTAATCGAACAACGAAAAATAAAAAAAAATAAAAAAATAAAAAATCATAGACGTCATTTTTCAAATACGCAATTTCAAAGATTAACACTAAATGGAGTAGATAGCTAGTTTATTCGAAATCTGCAGATAAATTATATTGTTTATAAGTTGTTTATTCAACAGAAGGTCTCATTTTTATTTGGGAAAAGAAAGATTCGATGACTTTCTCAGATCACAATCACACCATGCTCAGTTGGATAGAAGCGTTGATTCCATTAAATAACTTCAATGTACTAGACAAGCATTTGTAAATACAGTCTGAAAACGAAAATTCACAGTGGGTTGCTATCCTCTAATGAATGGTGTCTTGTTCAGAGGAAGCTTTGGATCTGAAAAACTAAATGCTTCTAATGATGGTAACTTCCTGGGTATATTGCAACTGCTAGGAAAATAGGATCCTGTGATAATCGCTACAGTTCTTCATCACTACTCTTCAGTTCGTTACGCCCTTCTGAAACGAATTATTCAGTTCCAGCAGCAGATGCCTTGTCACTTAGCCAGATCGTGGAGCAATTTGAGTTCATAATTACAGTGGTGACTTGGTATAATACATTGTTTCAAGTAAACATTGTAAGCAAAGGATATGCAGACTGAAAGTGGATTTATGAAACTCTTCAAAGTTGCTGAAAAAGAGTTCATATTTAAGAAAGAGTAACGGCTCTGACAACAGACAGCTAGAGAAATTGATTCTCCCTGGAACATTTCCTATTATTAACACAGTCAGATGCCAAAGAAAGTAAAGATTTTTTGAGTATGAGCCGTAAATGAGATAGCAACTGTGCAATACATTATTCCAAATTTATCCTATGCAGTTCAGTCTTTTCGACGTGAAACAGTAAAAACATCTAAGCAAACAAACTTTTAAATTTGTAATATTACTAGGATGTAAAAACTGTATATTATCTTCAGTCTATCTATATGGACACCTTAATTACGAATAAGTGATTGCTCATTTGGGGTGCCACAATGAGATCTCGCACCACCTGCAAAACTTGCTAGGGCCGCCACTGGATGTCACATGTTTCTATTTACTTGAAAATGGGCATGGCCTAAAATGTTGTGGTTTTTGTATTTGTAGATTATATTTTTTGTTGCTGCTACCATCGTTCCTTCAATATTGTTGAGTAGTGGGTATAATTTATCATTTCTTTCCACACAAAAAAAAAATAAAAAAATAGGCAATATAATTTAACACTAGGATATCAGTTATGAACTAGAAATGTATATTGTACATTTATGAACTGAATGAAAGTTCTTTTGATTAATAATGCAAGATGCTATTGAAAATCTGGTAAATTAACAAATTTTTAACATCTTGCATTACTTTCCAGGAGACCCTAAATTCAATTTGTCAAACAATATTAATGATATGTGTTTAAAACAGAAGCTTTTTTTCTGTCATCAGTCTTTTCACTGGTTTGATGCAATCCTCCATTCCTTCCTATCCTGTGCTAAACTCTTCACATCTCTACATACCCCTTACAACCAACATCCTCAATTATCTCTTTAATTTATTATAATCTGTGTCTTCCTCTGCAGTTCCTACTTTCAGCTGCTCCCTACACTAAAAAATTAACCTATCCAGCATGTCTCAAAATATGACGTTCGATCTGTTTCTTCTTTCTGTAAATTTCTTCCACAAACTTCTTTCCTCATCCATAATTTCCAAAACTCGTTCCTTCACTTAATTTTCAGCATTCTTCTGTAGCACCACATTTCTTTCTTTCCGGTATTCCTAAAGTCCATGCTTTGCTACCATAAAGTGCTGTGCTCCAAACATAGAGTTTTAAAAAGTTTTTTCTACTTCCTAGATCAATGTTTTAAACTAAAAGATTTCTCTTTTTCATGAAAGGTCTTTTTGCTAGTGCTATTCTGCTTTTAACATCATTCTTGCTTTGGCCATCAGTTGTAATTATGCTTCCCAAGTAGTAGAATTCACTTACTTCTCCTATTTTTCTCCTATTTTTATATTTAATCTACTAGTATTGGTATAATGTCTTCTATGTTTCATCATTTTTGTTTTGCTTTGATTTATATTTAGTCCAAAATCTCCCTTCAGTATTTTGTTCATGCCATTCAGTAACTTCTCAATATCCTCAGCCCTCTCTGCTAACAAGACAATGTCATCAGCAAATCGTAGCATACTGATTTTTTCTCCTTGAACACTTATGCTACATGAAAATTTGTCTGTTCCTTCCTTTGTTGCTTCCTCTACATCAGGAGTGGCCAACCCAAATGATTTTGTGGGCCACTTTGGAAATATATCATAACTCCATGGGCTGCATATAAAATTAAATATCCCCAAATTAGATTTAGACCCACTATAGACTTTTTATGGAGTGAAAAATTGAAACATAATGAGTCATTATTACTGTATTTGCCATTATTCTTACATGTAAACATAGATAATATAATAATAATGATACTAAACGCTCATTATAAAGAAATATATAGCACTAAAAATGAAATATGAAAAATATTGTGTAAAAGTGTGATGAATCTCGCGGGCCAGCAAAATGTTCAAGGTGGGCCGCATGCGGCCCGCAGGCCGTGGGTTGGCCACCCCTGCTCTACATACAAGTTGAATATTAACGGGGGTAGACTACAACCCTGTCTCACACCCTTTTTAACTGATACATGTCTCTCATGATTCCCTACTTTTTTTTATAGCCACTTGGTTCTTATATAGTTTATAAAGTATTCTTCTATATTGATATTTTAGACCTGACTTCTTTAAAATTTTGAACATCTTGTCTCACCTAACATTATCAAAAGCTTTTTCTAAATTAACAAACACCATAAAAATGTCTTTGATTTTCTGATCTGTCATTCAAGTATTAATCTTAACGCCAGAATTGCTTCCCTTGTACCACGGTTTTTCCCAAACCCAAACTGATCTTCACCTACTATCTCTTCTACTACCCTTTCCATTCTTCTGTAAATTTTTCTGGTCAGTAATTTTGAAGCATGTGATGTTAGACTAATGGTGTGATAATTCTCACATTTGTCAGCTTGTGCTTTCTTTGGAAGTGTGAAGATGATATTTTTATTGAAATCAGTTGGAATTTCTCCTGTATCATAACTTTTTGATATAAGTTTGAATAATCTTTTGATTCCTTCTTCTTCTATGGATTTAAAAAGTTCTGCAGGGATATCATCAATTCCAACTGCCTTATTTGGTTTCAAGTCATTCAGAGCTCTATCAAATTCTGTTATCAAAACAGGATCTCCTAAGTTATAAATGTCGACATCACCTTCCTTTTCCATCACACTATTGTTCAAGTCGTCCCAATCATACAGTTTATCTGTGTGTTCCTTCCATCAGTTAGCTCTATTGTTTGAGCTTAAAAGAGGTTTCACATTGGCAGCTTTAATGTTTACACCTTTTTTCTTTATTTCTACAAAATTTTGTTTTAACTTCCTGTATGCTTCTTGTAGCCTTTTTCTTTTAATTTTTTGCATTTCAAGTTTATTTGATTTCTAAATTGCTCTCTTCCAGCTTCATTTTTTTAACTGTTTAACATCTCATAACAGTGAGGTCTTTAAATACAGGAAAGGATGGGGGGCAAGGAATGGGAAGGATTTCAGCCATGGCATTTTGAAGGAAGCATCCTGGCATTTGCCTGGAGTGATTTGGGAAACCATGGAAAACCCAAATCTGGATGCCCGGACGGGGATTCGAACGGGTGTCCTCCCGAATGCAAGGCCAAAAACACTATCCGTTACACCACCACACTCAGTTCCTGCTTCATCCTGAGCATTTTTGTCTCTTCTCCTCTGATCTGTCAGCTCCAAAATTTCTCTGTGATCCAAGGTTTTCATGTGGCTTCTTCCCTAGAGTCTAATGATTCTTTACCAGCTTTCATTATTTCTCTCTTCAATGCATTCCATTCATCCTCAGTTGAGCTTCTTTCAGAGTTACTCCTTATACCTAAGTCTACCATTTCTGCAAATTTTTCTCCTGTGTTAGATTCTTTAAATTTATTTGCTTCCAATGTGTTCTGCATATATTGCTACCTTATTCGCTTTAATTTCAGCCTGAACTTCATTACTGTCAAATTATGGTCAGAGTCTGTCTGCTCCTGGGTACGCTTTACAGTCTAGAACTTGAATCGTTAATCACTGTTTGACCATGATATAATCGAGCTAATATTTGCCTGTATCGCCAGGACGTTTCCAGGTGTATATCCTTCTTGCATGGTTCATAAACAGTGTTTTTGCCGTGACTAGTTTATATCTTTCACAAAATTTTAACAACCTGCATTCTCAGGCATTTCTTTCTCCTAAACCAAAAGATCCTACAGTATTCCCTTCTTTTCCTTCTCCCACTACTGCATTCCAGTCACCCATGATTATTAGATTAATAGATTTTCCTCCCCCTTCACATCATCATCATCATCTTCTTCTGTCTCCAGTTTCCCGGGTGCGGTGTGAGAGTGCTCTCCACTTTTGCCTGTCCAAGTATGTTTCCTCTTCTTGGATTTTGGACCATTGTACACCTTTATCCTGTAGGTCCAATTTCACAAGATCAGTCCATCTCCTTCTGGGCCAGCCTCTTCGTCTTTTACCCTCCAATTCTTTTTGTAGCCATATCCTCGGTGATCTTGTAGAGTCCATCCCCCTTCACATATTGGATACATTTTTCAATTTCAAAGTATATTTTCTCTAATTCTTCAACATCTTCATGTGACATTGTCATATTCATGTTTGCTAATATGGTTGGGGTAGGATTTCTTACTAACCTCCTAATAAAAATAATCCTGTCATTAAACTGTTCATAACAACTCATCTGTTTGCCTACTCTCTTATTCATTACAAATCCTTCACCAATAACTCAACTTACAGCTTTTGTGTTTATTATTCTGTGTTCCTCAGACCAAAAATACTGTGTGTCCTTCCATTTAATCTCACAAATCCCAACAACATCTAATTTAAGTCATTCAATCTCCCTTTTTAAGATTTTCTAACCCGGAGATCCGACTGGGGCACTATTTTACCTCCGGAATATTTTACCCAGGAAGAAGTCATCATGATATATGTAATTTGAGAGGATTACATGTCCTCAGGATACCCTTTGGGTCTTTAATGCAGTGGTTTCCTGTTGCCTTCTGCATCCACATGCTGTTAATCATTTCTGATTCATCTGCATTTAGGGGCCATTTCCAACCCGAAGGGCAAGAGTGTGCCCTGAAGTGCTCCCCATTCTTCTTTTCTCCTTTCGGAGGCCGTTGGCAAGCAGTGGGTGACTCCTTATACCGGGAATCTTTCATTCCCCAGAGCCTCATCTGTGCAAATAGGGTGCACCATGTGAAGGAGAGGTTGACATTTGGTTGGAAAAGGCTAGTATTGTCTCTCCCAAACAAAACAAAATAAATAAATAAAAGAAAAAAGGCTGTATAATCTTAGCAACAGAATATCAGTTATAAACTAGGAAATTCAAATGTATGTCCTGTCCAATATATGTATATATAAATTGAATTTGGGGTCTCCTGGAAAATAATGCAAGATGCTATTCATCCTATTTATTTATTAAAAAAATTGAAAATCTGGTAAATTAACAAATTTTCAATAGCATCTTGAATTATTTTCCAGGACACCCTAAATTCAATTTGTCAAACAATCTTCATGATAAGTGTTTAAAACCGAAGCTACTTAACATGTGATGAAGACAGAGGAGCCAGCTGTCGAAACATTGTGCTTCTGTGACACCATCCAGCTATACACTTGATAAGACCATATCACATCATTAAACCCCTCCCGCATATCAGTTATATGATATAAATGTTCAAAAATCTATTTATTATTAACTGAAAGAAAATGTTGCAAATGGAAATAAATACCAAGAAGAGTCAGCTTATTAGTAACACAGATAAAAAACTAAAGGCTAATTATGATCATAGAGTGGGGTCAGAATTTCTTGTTGAAAGCTTGACGTGTAAATATCGTGGCATAACATTTGATATCAAACTTAATTGGGCACAGCACATCGGGCAGGTGGTAGGAAAAGGTTACAAAATCCTTCATTTACTGGAGAGGGTGATGAGAGGATGTACCAAAGAAGTTAGGGAGTTGGGTTTTAAAACTTTGTTCAGACTATTGGTTGAATATGGTGGTGTAGTTTAGGTCACATATTTTGGTAATCAAATACAGGAGTTGGAGGGTGTACAAAGAAGAGCAGCTAGATTTGTCTGTGGAAATTATCGCAGGACCCAATCAGTAACTGATATGATAAAGGAGCTGGATTGGGACTCATTGGAGGAAAGGAGGAGGGTGAAGAGAGTGCTGGGAATGTACAAGGCATATGTTGGTGATGGGGCTTGGAGGGATATTGGTCGAAGAATTAGGAATAGTGCATGGAAGGTGACCATGACTGCAACCTGGAACTCGATTTCATGAATAAGGGAGTGGAAAAATTTTCTTATGTTGGTAAGGGTGTCAAGGATTTTTTTTATTTAATTTTAATTGCAATGGAGCACACACTCTGGTGGCAATTTCCCTACACACCCAACTTCCGCCTATCCTGCACCCACCTAAATTTGTCCTCTACAAATTTTAACTTTAAATTCTTTTAACTTTTCAGTAAGTTATTCATCATTCCCCTTCGTAACTCATTCCAATCCCTGACACCCTTACCTAAAAAAGAGAATCTTCCCACACCCTTGTGCCTGAAATCGAGTGCCAGCTTGTGGTCAGGATTTGAACAAATTACTAAGTGATGTGATGAATAATTTACCAAAAACGCTTAAGGAATTTAAAATGAAAATTTGTAAATTATAAAAGGAAATGGGTGAGGAATTTAACATTCCAATTATATAAGAAATTTAAATTATATGACAAGGGGAATTGCCACCAGGGCATTAGCTCCATTGCAATTAAAATTAATAATAATAATAGTTATCCTTGACCTTGTGAAACTCTTGAAAAAGATAAATTGTGCTGTTAGCAGCTGATCTCTAATTTTTTTTAAAAAAGTTTGTATCAGCATTTTGTTTTTCACTTCTTGACCTTGTTTTGGAAACAGTTTGAATAAAATAAAACAAAATTAAGCTGCAGGGAAGACTAGTGAATGAGTAACTCTAAGAGATCTTTTTCAGAAACCTTTCCATAAACTATATTTGAGCAAGCACTGATAAAACACAGAAATTTCACACATGGTACAATTGAAGGAAATCTGATATGGTTACAAATTTAAAACATAATTCACTATAATACATTAATATTTTGAAAGTAATTCAAAATTAAAATTTGTCTTTCATGAATAGTAATATTCATTCTTTCTTTCTTATTTGGTTGCTTCATCTTCTTTCTTTTTTCAAGTTTATAAAAGCTTGTAGTCTACAACAATATTTACCCACATACAGACATTGTTTGCTAATCAAACTGTTGTAATTTGAGAGTCCCAGCTAACATCAATAGTCTGCTTGCTTTAAGTTGTATTTCACAGACACTGTAAATAGTTTTTAACACTTAATTAAATAAAAGGAATTTTGAAAATCATGAGCACTGTATTAAACTCAACATAACAATTATCAATGAACCATTTCCTGTAGTGAATCTCATCGTGCATTGCTGCACTGGACGATTCCGTATCTGGAGCAGTAATGCCACACAATGAAATCAAATGTTCAGTAAATGTGATAATTTGTTTCAGATTTCTCATACCAGTTCATAAAAAGATAAGTCTGACAAGTATGATTGATGATTATAAAATAATCACTTAACTTTTGATATTATTGATAATACGATATGTATCAGATTTTAATGCTACTATGTTTCTGTTTCTATGTTATTATTACTATTTTTATTAAAGGAAATGCTCATTGAACTCATGATTAACACATTTTCCTGTGAACACATGCTGAATCTGGAAGAGCATCACTAATATTCACATTTATGATTTTCCTTTATCCAGTACAAACATTCGGTATAAAAGGCAAACATTTAAATCACAGTTGTGTCTCATTTGAGGAATTATGTGTTTCCTCTTGGTTTCTACTCTGAACATAATCACAAAATTTTCCAGCAATTAATTTTCCATTCTTGAATTGTAAATAATGACATATGTACATTAAAACTAAATTCAATACAGTTTTGTGTCTGGGATTAAGAAATATTCACCATTTACTTCACAAATCACATAACTTCGTAAATGATTAGAAAAGGTTTAATTTTTTAGTAAATATTGAGATCTTTGATACATCATACAGAAAGAATGATAAGAGTAGGTTACACCACAGCATTACAAGGTATTAAATTTATTTTACCAAGTAGCTGACTGAAAAAGAAATAATTGTTCCATTATTTCATAAAAATGTAATGATGAAATAAATACTACTTATTGCCTTATTTTTTTAACATTGTAAACAGCATCTTCCATACTTCTCAGTCTTTTGTTGCGACAAGTATGTGGTGAGAATTAATCTGAAAAAACACTCACTAATAATTTTAAAACAGGAAGAAAAGTTTGCAAAAGCAGAAAAGATATGACCGAAGTATGGCTATCATTAAGGTCTAATCACTATTGACAAACCAAAGGAATTGCATATGTGGTGCAACATTGTGGTTCATTGTATTGATCTTGGAATTCTATTTTCCTTTTTACAACATAAATATTATTTAAATATATAAACAGCCAACTGAATAAACTAGTACAAAAATATCACACAATTGTTAATATACCATGAACAAATGTCATTGTTATACATTTGGCACGAGATGCCCCTGCAGATCAGCATTACATCAAAAGAAGTTGAGGCTAATTTAGAGGTAGCTAGGTTTCAAACACACACCACCACAGCAGAAAAAAGAAAGGAGCAGTTAAATATGCATATACATATTCAACTCTTCATATACATGTTTATTTGTGCCAGTAACTGAGCTGTATACCTAGTTCACTGATACCTGTAATTATTAATCAGTATTTTTATTTCAATTTTCAAACAAAGGAAAACAAACTAAATACCATAGTAAAAATGTAATTATATTTTAAAGGAATGTTTTTAAAGAAGGAATGGACATTAATGGACATCACATAGCTTATTTACAGAAACAAAGTACCCTAACTTTATACTCTTAACTGTGTAATAATTTGTTTGTTATGTTGAATGAAATCAGTCAACAAGTAATGGAAGAACATTTAGGACAGAAGGTTTTTTTAAAATAAATGTGTCAATTCATTTTTATGGTATTAATGGATGAATGAATGCACATATATCCGAGGAAGTAATGTATATGCAGTATTGATTTCATTTATAGATTATTCTATTTTTCTCACAGAACTGAAGAATGTAACTTAATTTATAGAAATTATTTATCATTAGTCAGAAAAAAATCTAGAATAAAGACATGTTGAACTGAGATGTTGCCGAAATTTTTATCATTGTCTACAAAACTAATTTTATAATGTAGGCATGAGTATTGAACCAGATACCATTTTCACATGTATGTCTAATGGCTAACACACATATTTGATTCCATACATATTGCGATTAATAATTATGAACATTCCCTAAGAAATAATAAAAAAAACATGTTACTAAGTATTTTTATGTGTGTTACTTTCTGTCATCAAAAGTATGTCATTATTTTGAATCTTTAATCTAAAGCAAAGCATGTGTTTAGCTGCATTGCTTTTCTACAGCTTGTTTAGTATGAACAGCTGTAGATAAAATTTGGATGAAAAACAGAATTTCTCTAAAATCCAATACAATATTATAAACATAATAAAAATGTAGAAATCAGAGACTAAATTCATCATAAACAAATGGATGTTGTGGGCCATAGTAAAAATTAATTCATTATAATTAAAATAAATATTTTAAATATCTTTGACTGTTATTTAAGGCTTGTATAGCAAACATTTTATTTTTAAGTGCAAACATCCATCCTATGGTTGCATGCATGTTTTTCTCATTCTATGGAATTAATTATTAGCCAAAATTGTTTTGAATGATTCCATTATTTAATTAATTATAGATACAAAAATTGCTGATCAGTCTGTAAACTGTCCAAAAGCCTCACTACTTGGTCACCTTATGTTGCCTGTGAAACGAGTGTATTACATCTTACACTACAATTAGGAAACCAAATATAAACAAAAGGAGTCAATTTAGCAAATACTTACGTGTTCAGTATATCACTCAGTATAAACAGCAGTAATTTTTCTTTTAATTAAATGGAAAAAGTACAAAGTATGAACATTTCTTTTTTCTTAATATTATAGTTTTATTAATATTATTTAGCAAGATGATTTATAGTTATGGTAATTGAATGTATCAATATCTTTTACTAAACATTGTTTAGTATCTTTTTTTCTTTTTCGGTTTTGTGTTTTCTGTAGCAAATGAAAACAAATTAATATTCCCATGCTTGTATGTTAAATACTCTCTTAATCCTTCTATATTTCTAATTTTTCTGCCATCAGTACATTTACAACCATCAAAAGATAAGATATTTTCTGAACACAATGGGGTACTATATTTGAAAAGAGAATCTTTTATTATTATTATTAACACCAGGCAGGACATTGTCAGAACTCATAACATTATAATCATAAGGCTAGGTGAAACAGTTTATTGCACAAGTGTTTCAATATTATTCAATACAATTTAAGGAAAGAATATGTGATTTTTAAACAACCTTAGTTATAATCCTTAAATATGGTTTTAGTAAGAACATTAGATTAGATACAATCACTTTGATTTTATGCGACAACAGTCTCATGGATGTGGAACAGCTCTTTGTTGTTAATTATTTTTAATTGCGATAGAACACATGCTCCAGTGGCATTTCCGTTAGTCATTTAATTAGCATTTTCTAATTATTATTTCTTAATTATCTTATATACTTTGAGTGTTAATTTCCTCCCGCATCCACATTTGCAATTTATGAATTCTAATTTTAAATCCGTTGAGCGTTTTTGGTAAATTATTCATCACTTCACTTGGTGATTTGTTCCAATCCCCCACACCCTTACCGACAAAAGAAAAATTTCCCTCCCTTATGCATGAAACTGAGTGCTAGCGTGTGGTCTTGGTCGTCTTATCCTTTTCATGCTTACAACAGACCAACACTAATTGCTGAGTACCAGTTTTAATTCTACTAGGATGATTAAATATTGAGAGCCTTTAAAATCCAGAGCAAATAAGTTAACAGTTCCCAGTCATGGGGCGACATTTTGTGTGCACTCACTTCTGGAAACAAATGGATCATTCCCTAATACGTGAGAAAGTTTAGTACCGAAATAATGTATTTATGTGTCTGCTTTACGGGTTGCCTCTTTTGCAGCCTTCAACTGCGATGGGTTAGATTCCTTTTCCTTTATTATTTATATCACCTAGAAACTGCTGCCTTTTTTCCTTAGTTTAATTAAAAGCTTTAAAATGTTAGGTAAGAAATGTGAAAATTTAATGTAAGATATTAAAATCCTGTGTTTTCAAGTGCATACTCTGGTGGCAATTTGTCTATAGACCCATTTTTCCTCTTTCTTGTATGCACCTTTTTGGAACTCTACAAATTTAAACTCTTTCAGTGATTTTGGTAAATTGTTTATCAATTTTCTTGCTAATTTATTCTAATCCTTGACCCCTTTACCTAAGTAAGAAAATCTTCTGACACCTTTAGGTCTGAAATCAAGTGCCTCTTGTGGTCCTGGTCTTCTTTCCCTTCCAAGCACCACTCTTAATTCTTCCCCCAACATCTTTCCTTTTCTCATCACGCCTTGTACACTCCCAGCACTCTCTTCACCCTTCTGCTGTCTTCCAATAAATCCCATTTTAGATCCTTTATAATATCAGTTACTGATTGTGTTCCGTGATAATTTTCAGAGACAAATCTAGCAGCCCTCCTTTGCACCCCCACCAACTCCTATATTGGATACCATTGTGTCCTGCCAGATGGTCTTAAAATGGGATATCCTGTTTGGCAACTTATAGACATTCTAGCTGTAATAAAGTACTTCAATTCTTTTATTATTCATGATTAAAAGGCAAGGTATTAGTAACCAATGAAACCATTTTGAAATCAAGGCATTTGTGCAAGTTTCAGAAGAAAAAGGGCACTGCATAAAAATAAGACTCACCGTCAACATTCTTAAAAACATTCTTCTGTTTTTCAGCTATTTATCAAAACACTTTTTCGATTTTAGTGCAATTTCAAATGCACTAAATGTAAGGGATATTTAGTATTCTAAAAGGTCGGCAATAATAATAATGATACTTTAAAGCGTAATGCAGGCTACAATCTAGAATCTTCTAAATTGTTGAATTTGGAAGGGTTGCAAAGAGGGGCTGCTAGATTTGTCTCTGGAAATTACTGCAGGACACAATTAGTAACTGATAAGGTAAAGGAGCTGGAATGGGATTCATTGGAAGAAAGGAGGTGGGTGAAGCGAGCCATTGGTGACAAGGCATAGGATCATATTTGTGGAAGAATTAAGAAACATGCATGGAGGGAAAAGATAACCATGACCACTAGCTGGCTCTCAATTTTAGGCATAAGAGTGTAGAATAATTTTCTTTCATAGGTAAGCGGGTCAGGAATAGGAAAAATTACCAAACTAATTAATGAATAATTTATTAAAAATTTATAAGAAATAAAAGTTAAGATTTGTAGAGGGCAAAAGTAAGCGAGTACAAGAAAGGGGGAAAATGGGTTTATAGGGAAATGGCCACCAGAATGTGCACTCCAGTGCAATTAAATTAAATTAAGTCTTATTTTTCTTCCAACCCAATCTTCATATGTGATGAAAAATAAATGGCATCAACACATCTAAAACAATAAAGATATAAGGATGAATGGGTGCATTGCTTGTGGCAGTTAGAATGTTTACCACATTTGGTTAAAGATATTATGAATGCTTTACACAAAAGAAATGCACTGAATGTCTACACATTTCTTATTAGCATGAGAAAGGTAAGTCAAAGAAGTAAATTTGTGTAAGGTTCAAACCAAAAATTGTGGAAACAAATTCACCAAAATAGCAGTATTTCCAAAGAATTTTGAAAACTTGATTACCTGAAATGGAAACAAAGCAATAAAATAGCAGATTCCTCCAACTAATTTTGAAGAGAAGAAACAAATGTGAGGCTATAAGACAATTTGAATGTAATCACCACTCATTTCAAGAAAGAGGAAGGAGCTTTGTGGAATTTTTTTCCCTGGTTGACGTATATAATTTGATACCTTTGAATAGAACTATTTTAAGCTTATTGGAAATCACTTTGTACTTGCTTTGTTTCCTTCAGAAATTGATTACTTCCTTGAAATAAGGTTTATTTCACCCATGTTTCACAGGCATATAAGGATAATTTGACCATTAAACGAAATTTTACAATCAAAAAGATACATTTCTTACATCCAGATTTTTTTTTAAGGAGTGCTTACATTTACAAAAAGAAAAGGTGCTTAAATATATGATGTTATCACTTTTCCTTCTCCATATACAATTTCATTCATGAATTGTTCTGTCTTGTAAAGGAATAGCAATGCTTAAGCTTTGCTGTAAAAAGAAGCTTACTACTTAAGATGTCTGTCAAGTTTTAAACTATTCACATCACAAAAAACATATAACCATTTGTATTTTTTTACAAAAAAGAATCACAGGCAGTAAGAAGCTTCACGAATTTTCGTTTTCGCTTTCATTTTTTAAAACACTACAAAATAATGTCTATTTTTTTTAACCACCGGTGATATTGCTTGCTTTCATTTAAGTTTTTGTCATTCAATGCACTGTTTAGCACTAATGTTCAAAACAATCATCACAGCATATCTTGAAGACGTCTCTCTCAATATTTACCACAATTCATAACAAAAATGTTTTGTAGTTAACACAGCACTGCAAAGTTGATTTCATTGTTCCTTGCACATCACTAATGTCTGCTAATGAAAAGCAGCTTCTTAAATTCAGAAACAATGCAGTAACTCAACAGTCTATGAAGCATTTAAATGACTGTCCATTTTCTGAAATGGTGTTTTTTTTAATGTATATGTTTATCAATCTTTTAATAATTTTTAGTTGTCATTTGAGCTTCCAAACACTGACTGTTTAGTCTTACAACTGAACACCAACATAGAAAGTTACCTCTGTAAGCACACACACATATCTCTCGGTGCTTTCACTTTTCATAAAAACATAACTTAAAGTATAAATGAGTAATATAATTTACTAGGCAAAAATGTATTTTTGAGATAAGAAAATGGACTTATAATTGAGCACATACGTTTTGATTGGTTCACATGATGGTTGTTACAAGTTTCAGTTAATTTGCAATACAAAAGCAGAAAGTACCAATTATTTTGAACTTTTAAATGGACAATGCAAATTTGAATCCAAATTAAAATATATGTATGTTTTTTTATACTGCAGTCAATAAGATATACAATTTTTTTAGGTTATTAGTTGATAAATCCTTACCATTCAAAATAAATGAATGATAAAGTTAATAACTATTTATAGTACCATTACAAAATTACAAACTTCAGTAGCATTTAATACATATCAGGCACAAGTAGCTGTCTTTCTGTAAGATATAATCAGCTAATTTATGGGAAGAAAACTATAAAAATTATAGGATGGCATATCTGGGTTATTTTTTAATCACTTGCAAGAATAGCTTTTTTCATAAATATATTACAATTTTGTATAAAGTCAATGTGGAAATGCATTTAATTTGTACAAATAATGTGTGTGTGTTGTTGCATGGTTTTGCAAATAGTGGTTGTAATTTCTTCACTTTTAAGAGCGTCTGTCAAATTTGTTGGGAAGGACTATCACTGGTGAGTTCCCGCGAGCGGGACAGGGTCGTTTAAAGATAACTGGCAAGGAAACGGGATGCAGCAGCACAATCAGCAGGACCTCCCGTCCGGAGGCGAGAAGTTCTGGTAGCACGCAGCACCTACAGTCCGCCTGTTCCAGTATGGCCCGAAAAGGTGCAGCAACAACTGAAACACATTTAACAAGTTACACTCAAAAGGTGCATTATGAAAGGCGTGTAAATTATGCAGAATTCAAAATTAAGAACAAAAAAAATAGGTTTTAATATATAATTAATAAAAAAAATTGCAATTGAGTGCATGCTCTGGTGGTAATCTCCCCACGCACCCCTCAAATAACAATACTTTAAATTCTTTCAGTGTTTTTGGTAAATTATTCATCAATTTTCATTGCAATTTATTCCAATCCCTACACCCTTTCCTATAAAAGAAAATTTTTACACACCCTTTTACCTGAAATCAAGTGCCAGTTGCTGGTCATGGTCATCTTTACCCTTCCATGAACCTCTCTTAATTTTCTTACCAATGCTTCTTGCATGCTTCATCATCAATATAGAACTTGAACACACCCATGACTCTCTTCACCCTTCTTCTATTCTCCAATGAATCCCACTTCAGCTCCTTTATCAATTGTGATTTGCAGTAATTTCCAAAGACAAATCTGCACCCCCTCCAACTCCTGTACTTGATATCCAAAATGTGGTCCCATACTATATCACCATATTCCAACAGTGGTCTGACCAAAGTTTTGTACCCCACTTCCCTTACTTCTCTAGTGCATTTCCTCATCACTCTTTCCAACAGGTGAAGGATTTTGAACCCTTTCCTTACTACCTGTTGTGGCATAATGAGTTTCATGGAAAATTATAAAAGACTGAAGGTTACTTTGATGACAAACTGTTACTGCGAGCAGAGGAACTTGTATCTTCGGGTCCTTATCTATCGAATAATGCTTTAATAAATTGCAAGAAGTCATATGAAGTTTATTATCAATTGGATAATGGAAACAAAGACACTGCCACGAGGCATTGAAAATATGATAGGATAGGGAAAAATAAACAGATACCCATCACTTACCACAGATGAAGGCAGGAGGGTGAGACAAACATGTAAAAACACAAAAACATAAACAAATTGCACAATATTTTGACATAAGTCTTAGTCATGTGAGAGGCAAGACATATGGCAGGGGGAAAGATGTGGTCACATACCAAATCACCACATGATTCATGATAAAAGATGTGTATGCATCAGCCTTAAAGTTTTATTTTCCTATTAAACCTTATGTGTAACGTGAGCTATCATATGAGATACCATGGCTGAATGGTTTGACAAAATACAAGACGGGCTCCTTTTGCATTAACATGTTGAGTTGTTGCTTATGGCTCAGCAAATGCAGCCTATCTTGGATGAAAAGAAAATAATAAAACGCAAGCGTTTACGTTACTACCTGCAGAAAAATAGCCTACAACAATATTGCTTTGAATTCTTAAATGGTAGTAATCAGAGGATTAGGGTTGGAAATGCAGTATCAAAAATGGTGGAACTGAGTATAGGAGTGCCACAGGATAGTGTATTGGGACAGTCACTATTCAGTATGCTAATGAATGACTGTGTTGATGGTTTACAGCCAGAAGTCAGATTGTTTGGATATGAGATTATGGTTCAAAATAGGGTCAAAACAGAAGGCCTGTGAACAGCTGCAGGGTGACCTGAATAGAATATCTAAATGGGTAAATCAGCATGGAATGAAGAAAAACGCAAAGAAGAGTCGGCTTATTAGGTAAACAGTTAAAAAACTAAAGTTTGTTTATAGGGTGAGGACTGAATGGCTTGTCAGATAATTGAAGTGTAAATATCTCGGCATAACCTTTGATAGTAAACTCAGATGGAAGAGCACATTGGTCATGTGGTATGAAAAGATTACAAAATTCTTCATTTATTGAAAGAAAAGCATGTACCAAAGAAGTGAGGAGATTGAGTTACAAAACTTTGGTCAGATAAATGCTTGAATATTGTTGTGTAGTGTGGGACACACATTTCGAATATCAAATACAAGGAAAAAGGGTGGGGGGGGGGGGGCAAAGTGGGGCTGTTGGATTTGTCTTTGGAAATTACTGCAGAACACAATAAGTGACTGGTATGATAAAGTAGCTGGAATGGGATTCGCTTGAAGGGATGAGGAGGCAGAAGAGAGTGCTGGGATGGATAAGGTGAATGTTGGTGATGAAATATTGGTCTAAGGTTCAGGAGTAGTACTTGGAAGGTAAAAGATGACATCTATAACATGCTCGTCCTTGATTCCATTCTTAAGGGGACGGAAATTTTTTTATCTTCTATGGAGAAAGTCAGGGATTAGAATAAATTATCAAGTGATGAATAATTTACCAAAATCGCTGAATGAATTTAAAATTAAATTTTGTAAAGGGCAAAAGTAGATAAGGATGAATTTATATTCAAAGGCTATAAGATAGTAATAAACATAATAATAATAATGTGTAAAGAGATTACTAGAAAAATTGACACCAGAACATGTGCACCATTTCAATTAGATTCTTTGAAACTGGGTTTGGAAAGGACATCATTTTAGACAGTGGGAAACTGCAAGTCATAACTCAGTAAACAGCTGGATGTGTTGCAGGATTTAGTGTAGTTTGGGACCCACATTTTGGTTATCAAATACAGGAGTTGGAGGATTTGCAAAGAAGAGCAGCTAGATTTATTTGTGCGAACTATCACAGGACCCAGACAGTAACTGATATGATAAAGGAGCTGGATTGGGAGTCATTGGAGTAAAGGAGGAGGATGAAGAGAGGGCATATGTTGGTGATGGGGCTTGGAGAGATATTGGTCAAAGATTTAAGAATAGCGCATGGAAGGGAAAAGATGACCAAAACCACAAGCTGGCACTTCATTTCATGCATAAGAGAGTGGAAAATTTTTCTTTTGTTGATAATGGTATCAGGGACTAGAACAAATTACCAAGAAAAGTGATGAATAATTTACCAAAAATGCTTAACGATTTAAAAAAAAAAAATTTTAATCAGAAAAGGAAATGGGAGAGGAATTTAACACTACAATTATAAAAGAGAATTTTAAAAAATTAAATTAAAAAGGGTAATTAAATGACTAGGAGAATTGCCACAGGAGCATTAGGACTATCACAATTAAAATTGATAATAATAATTATAATTTGAATCCAGAACAGCCATCTGTGGAGGTGAAAAATTGTAGAGTATAGAATAATTCAAGTATTTGAGAAGGGCAATAGAAGGGAGAAAGAAACACAGGAAACAAATAAATAAAAACACAGCTAGGAAATAAATGAAACATGCAGAAGACCATAAAAATTCTACAGGATTGTCAGTGTGCTGACTTGAACTATGGACTACCATACAACTGGAAAGGGATTATTTACAGGACTTATTTTGTGTTGATGGTTCAGAAGCTTGGGTGATGAAAGAAGGGGCATTAGTAGAATCCAGGTCACAGACAAGAAGTTTCAGATGAGCAGGAATGGTGGAATAAGATTGAAGAAGTTGCAGAATGAGTTTGTAAATGAAACAATCAAAGAGGAATGTGTACACAATCAAACTGAGAGATCGAGACTCCAGTGGTATGGACACAGGGAGAGAATACGTGATTAAGGAATGCGTAAGAATGTTTGTTATTTGAAACTGGAAGGAACAGGCCTGGTGGAAGTCTACTTGTAAGGTAAATAAGCAAATAGAAAATTGTTTGTTATGTCATATAACATAAATTTTGTTAATAAATGATAAAAAATAATTTAAAGAGTTGCGAGCTAATATACAACAGTAAAAGATGTTTAAAACAATTTTCTTGCAGTTTTCAGGTGATAAATAGGAGTAAACAGTGAAATGCGACTATAACAATTTATAAACATGGTCGTTATATAGAAAATTTCCTATTTTAAAATAGAAAACCTTACTTTCACGTTCAGAGATGCAGTAAGTAAAAAGGATGAAAACAAGATGGCTACTTTAGGGGTAAAAAATATTACAGATGAGATATTTGATTTTGATGTTGAATTTCATCTACAGTGTACATTATTTAAAACATACCTTCACCCACTGACCCGACTGAGGTTTTCAGTTGGTTGGTGACCGCAAGACAGTATATCCTTAGGCCAAAGCTAATGGTCAGAGTGTAGCGTAAGCTGTAGCTTATTGTCTAACAGTGAGATAGAGGAGTGCACTGGACAATAATGGAAGAGAAGAAATGGGGGAAATGCAAGAGACACTGGAGAATACTGTATTCCCTGTCAGAGAATGGAAGCTGTTCAGGATGATGATGATGATGTGGAAGAGAAGTGATGACCATGACCATAAACTAGTCATTGATTTAATGTATTAGTAAAATTTACATCAAAACAGTGAAATAATTTGAAGTAATAATCCATGTAATACAGAAGAAAGTGTACGGAGAAATTGCCGACAGGACAAAAGCTCCTACGCAGATAATGATAACAATTAAGTCTGTCATAATGGCCATTAATGAATTTATCAGATCGATACTTGTCACCTGGTTTAAATTTTTATAAATATTTCTCCAACATATGGCCAAAGAAAGACTGTATGACCATAGCATTTTACATAGCCAAGAAAACCACATTGATAGCCCTCAAATATTTTAAATCAACTGTTAAAATAATATCCAAAATTAAACATTGTAAAGTGAAGCAGGATGAGACAGAAAGAAGAGCTGGAGAATAGAATGGAAGGAGAACTTCCAATTTACAGAGAATGGAAATGAATCTTTCTCAACAGGTTAAATGAGTTCAGATTAATGTGTGTAGTATTTCTGAAGATGGGAAATGTGATCATGGGGACACAGATTGGCAGAAAATATCATAGACCAAGTGATGAGAACTGAATGGGAATGCTCGTGAGTTCTAAAAGATTACAGAATCAGTTCCAGCAGATATCTTTTATCTGTTTGTATAAGTTTTCATTGATTGATATTTTTTGTAGATGCAATTGTTTTTATTTACAATTTTTCTATGATGATGGCATTAAATAATAATATTCCTTCTAAAATATTCAAGAAATATCAGTACTTCCTATTAAAAAAACATATTTATTTGAAGTTTCCACTTGAATTTTTAAAATAGGAAAGACAGTTTCTTAGCCCTGTAAATATGGAAATGCGTTAAACCAGAAATGGCAATTTGGCATTATTAAATAATTTACTTTTTGTATCATAATTTAAATAAAGCAGGGGATGCACGAGAGAAGTAAAGGAATTGGGTTACAAAACTTTGGTCAGACCATTGCTTGAATATGGCAGTGTAGTATGGGACCCACATTTTATGTATTAATATACTTCAATACTTCTATGTGTCTATTGTAAGTTTTACATCTCCTTTAAAAAAAATAAGTTTTCTTATAATTTTAATTTAATGCAATTGTGATTTGGCGAATTGCCACCAAACTTTTTGCCCCCTCACGTGCTTTAATATGCCATAAATATTAATATTTAATTCCTCCACTGTTTCAGATAAATTGTTCATCATTTCACTCATCAATTTATTTGTTTTTGACTCTCTTACCCACAAAAGAAAAATTTTTTACTCCCTCATGCTTGAAATGAAGTGCCAGCTTGTCGAGATGTTTGCAATTGTCTGGTTGGTCAGTAGTTAAGGCCCAAGATGCTGGGTTCTGGTGGGGAAAGGAATTGTTAAGACTTTTGCTAAATCATAATGAACTATGCCATGATGTTCCGTGGTTTGGATTGCGCCTAAAACTGCAAGGTTCAGCTACGACAAAGGAGGAAGTAGGTGCATAGGAAAACTGTTATTGGCACGTGCATTCCAACACAACTGAAATAATAACAATAAAAAAACTCCTCCCTTCCATGTAGTATTCCTAATTTTGCGAGTATCTATTCAAAACTCGCTGCCACTGTCTCTCTTCTTTCTCCTATTTTCCAGTGACTCCCAAGCCAGTTGCTTTATCACAACAGTTATTGACTGTGTTCAGCATTAATCTTTATAAATTTAGCCATCCTCCTTTACAACCATTCCTTCATGCATTGTCACACACTGTACAGATCATTTTGAATTTTAAGAGACAGGCCTGTGTTGAATTTTTTTTATGGTCGGGCTTCGTATTTCTTTATAGTTTTATGTTTTTCAGACGCCAGGGATATGAAAATTCTCATTTTAATTTGTTTAGAACTTGAACCTCCAAATTTTTCAAATTAATCTTTCATATTGGAATGATGATAAACTTATATGATTGTTTGTCGTTTATTCAATCTTCAATCCAAAAATAAGGTATCTGAAGATATAAGGTCCTTTGTTAATGGTAACTTGTTGGAGAGAGTGATCAGGGGATGCACGAGAGAAGTAAAGGAATTGGGTTACAAAACTTTGGTCAGACCATTGCTCGAATATGGCAGTGTAGTATGGGACCCACATTTTATGTATCAAATACAGGAGTTGGAGAAGGTGCAAAGAAGGGCTGCTAGATTTGTTTCTGGAAATTATCACAGAATGCAATCAGTGACAGATATGATAAAGGAGCTGGAATGGGATTCATTGCAAGACAGGAGGAGGATGAGGAGGGTAATGGGAGTGTGCAGGGCGCATACTGGTGATGAGGCATGGAAAGATATTGCAGTAGGCATGAAAAGTAGTTCATGGAAGGGAAAAGATGACCATGACCACAAGCTGGCACTCGATTTTAGGCACAAGGGTGTGGGAAGATTTTCTTTTTTAGGTAAGGGTGTCAGGGATTGGAATGAGTTACCAAGGGAAATGATGAATAACCTACCGAAAACGTTAAAAGAATTTAAAGTTAAAATTTGTAGAAGGCAAATGTAGTTTGGTGCAGGATAGGGGGAAGATGGGGGTGTAGGGAAATTGCCACCGGAGCATGTGCTCCATTGCAATTAAATTAAATTAAACTTTATGCCTAACATCTACTCGTACGCTCACTAACGTCGTACATCGCTCAGTCTGTTTCTTGTGTTACTCTGTTGTCTCCATCACAACGAACTCTTCTCTTAATAAACTATAGTCTTTCATATTTTTTCTATGAAACTTGTTACGCTGCACGTGATTCTCAGAGCTGGATTAAGACAGCACGGAGCCTGAAGCAAATGTGAACAAGAGGCCCTCAGTTAGCTTTAGGTATTAATGTTTAGCATTTAGATAAAGCAGTGCATTTACAAAACTAACTTTCATCATCTAATGTGAACACATTTAGAGAAAACATTAGACAAATCAACAGTTCTAAGTAAATAATTTATATATTCATTAAAGCCAGATCACTTAGATGCACAGGGGCCATTTGCTGACTTTTGCTACGTGTCTTATCCAGTACTGCTAATCTTATATATATATACTTCAATCTCTACTAGCACAGACCACTAGTGTTTGTGTGTGGTAGTAGCATGCACATCGTCGGCCGAATTCCAGTAGCCATGGACTTATAATAATAGTAATTGATAAAATTGTGATAGAGCGCCTACTCTGGTGGCAATCTCCCTACACACCTGTCTTTCTCCTTTCCTGTTCCAGTCTACTTTTGCCCTCCAATAATTTTTACTTTAAATTCTTTCAGTGTTTCTGGTAAATTACTCATCACTTCTCTTGGCAATTTATTCCAGTCCCTTACACTCTTTCCTACAAAAGAAAATTTTCCCACACCCTTATGCCTGATATCAACACAGCCAACCTTATACTTCCAAGCACCTCTCTTTTAATTTTCCCACCAATATCTTTCCATGCTTGATCACCAGTATAGGCTTTGTACACTCCCATGACTCTCTTCACCCTCCTTCTATCCTCCAATGAATCCCAGATCCTTTATCATTTTAGTTACTGATTGTGTTTAAAGTAATTTCCAAAGCCCTTCTCTGCACCCCCTCCAACTCCTGTATTTGATACTCAAAAATGTGGGTCCTAAACTACACCACCATATTCCAGCAGTGGTCTGACCAAAGTTTTGTACCCCAATTCCCTTACTTCTCAAGTGCATCCCCTCATCACTCTTTCTAACAGGTGAAGGATTTTGAACCCTTTCCCTATTACCTGTCCAATGAGTCTTGCCCATTTAAGTCTGCTATCAAATGTTATGCCAAATCAAATGTTATGGGATCTGGGTGATATGGTGGTTAAAAGTGGTTGATGTGGGACATTTTCATATTTCGACCAAACACATGTCTGTTTCTATATTTCTCTTTGTTGCTACAACAACGTAATGCAGACCACTGGTGTTTGTGTGTGGCAGTGGCCTCGAATCTCCCATATTACAATATGGTGGTTACATGTCAGTTCCCATGGGGGTATAGGAGACATGATGGTTAAAAGTAGTTGACCTTGGGCATTTTTCCATTTCTACCAAAGACATGTGGGTCCCTATATTTCACCTTGTAGCCATAACTACCAATGGCAAACCCTGGATTTTATATGTGGTAGTAGTATAAAGTCTCACAACATACACCATGGTGGTTGCATGTCAGTAGCTATGGGGGTTTGAAATTGGTCGACAGAGGGCATTTACATATTTCAGCCAATTACATGAGTGTCCCTATATTTCACTCTGAAGCCAAAACTACTTAGCGCATACCACTGATGGTTGTGTATGGTATTAGCCTCATGACCCCAATCATGCACTATGGTGGTTGCATGCAGGGAGCTATGGGGGCGTGGGAGATTTAGTGGTTGAAATTGGTCGATGAAGGGCGTTTTCATATTTCGACCAATGACATCAGTGTCCCCGTATTTCGCTGCGCAGCCAAAACTACCTAGCGCATACTACTGATGGTTGTGTATGGTAGTAGTCTCAATTCTCCCATCGTGCACTATGGTGGTTGCAAGCAGATAGCTGTGGGGGCCTGGGAGATATGGTAGTTTAAAGTGACTGATGAAGGGTACTTTCATATTGCGACCAAAGACATTTGTGTCCCCATATTTCACGTTGCAGCTGTAAATACCCTGTGCAGATCACAGGTGTTTGAGTGTTGTATTAGCCTGGAGTCTCCCATCGTGCACTATGGTAGTTGCATGTCGGCAGCTGTCAATCAAAATTCTTTACAAACACGAACGAAGTCGTGGGCGCCAGTTAGTTCAACACATAACGAGCTGACTGGCAGTGGAGTGGCGCGGAGAGCGTGGCCCCGCGCCTGGTATCGATCCCAGGACTCGCTGCACGCGGCGCCCTGACCCCAGCGCCACACCTTCTGCCGATTTAAACACAACATTCTTCACATAAGCCGGCGTCCTCAAACAAAAGCTCAAGCCCTGTGAACAGCGTGTTACGAAGTAACGTGTTCTACTTAGCACCGTAAGTTTTGTGTCGGCAATCAGTCATTAAATGTAAATAAAATAATGAGGCAGCAAAAGATTTGCCGCACAAAAGAGGCATTGCTAGTTGCGCCCACACAGAATAACCGTTCTGTGAACTAACCAATTAACAGCAATACCAATCATCCGAAATAATTCAGAAATGGACTGACCAGAATTGTATTCGGAGAATTTTGACTAAACCGAACGTTTTAACTATTTACCAACAGAAAAAAAAACGGCTGACTGTATTTTTGTTTCATTAAAAAAATGATAACAATAACCTATATTGATCTACCGCGCAGAAGCCAACGTAGATACAGTGAAAACAAAACAATATAAATCGGAATAAGAGCTTTATGTGAAGTTAAAAACATAGGGAGACTGTTTATAAGAAAGAAAAAAAATATAGGCGTGAACACACAGACTTTTTTTTTTTTTTTTTTTTTTTTTTAAATAGAGCTAGGGACAATATATCTGTTAGTGGAGAGAAAGGAAGGAAAAGACCATTAAAACGATGGAAGGGATGTTTTGCAACAATTTCAGAAGACGAATAAAGTAGAGACGATAGAAAAAGTCTGTAGTTTACTAAGAACAAAAGAACAACTCGAAGAAACTAAATTCGATGTGTTTTAAGAGGAGGAGATTTGATATCTTTGTGAAATTACCCAATAACCTACAATGATTTCTCTCAATTACATAAATGAAATTTGACTGTGTTATAGTTAATCAGGCAAAATGCGCAATTCTTGAGGATTATACTGTTTTAATGTGTTATGGTATTAATTTATGCATTTTCATCAAAACAACAATTTATCGTTGGTGACAAATTTTACGCTCAATTTAGTACTATATCTGCGACTGTTTGAATTAAAATATTGCTGTGTTTAATTCTGTTTTGAGGTTATTCTGTAAGCTTCTTTAGCAAGCAATTATTAGGCCAAACAGGACTCAATAATCGCCGCTTTCGACCTTTGGCGACCGCGTCTCAGGGACAGTGAAGACATGGGATGAAGATAAATGCAAAGAAGAGTCAGCTTCTTACATACACAGATAAAAAGCTAAAGGCTGATTATGATTTTGAAGTGGGAGAAAAATTGCTTGTTGAAGACTTGAAATGTAAATATCTTAGCATTAAATTTCTTAACAAGCTTAATTGGGCAGGACCCATTGGACAGGCAGTAGGAAAAGGTTTCAAAATTCTGCACCTATTGGAGAGAGAGATGAGGGGATGTACGAGAGAAGTAAGGGAATTGGATTACAAAACTATGGCCAGACCACTGCTTGAATATGGTGGTGTAGTATGGGACCCACATTTTGAGTATCAAATACAAGAGTTGGAGAGAATACAAAAGCGAGCTGCTGTTTCTGGAAATTACCGTATAACGCAATCAGTTACAAATATGACAAAAGAGCTGGAATGGGATTCATTGGAAGACAGGAGGAGGGCGAAGGGGGTGATGGGAGTATACAAGGCGTATATTGGTGATGAGGCATGGAAAGGTATTGGTGTAAGAATTAAAAGTAATGCGTGGAAGGGAAAAGATGACCATGACGACAAGCTGGCAATTGATTTCTGGCATAAGGTAATGGGAAAATGTAATGTATTAATTGTCTAATAAATCTAAACAATGTTCATAAAGCTAGATGTTTAAGAATTTTTAATCAGCTCATATTCACAGAGAAGTAATTCATGTTAAGCATTTTTAAGGTAGAGTGACTGCTCAAAAACCTGAAAACACAACAAACTTGTGTTTTCAGGTAACAATATCTGAAATAATATGTTGTTGTTGTTGCTTTAGGGCGCGTCGCTGAAATAATAGACCTAATGAAGGCAACCGAGCCGGTTATCGAAACATTGTATTTTTACGACGCTGTCCGGCTGAACTCCCGTGAAGAAATCGTTTCAAGCAATATTTATGGTTCTACAGCTGTACCAGACCGTATTTTGTTTGATTTCAGTTTGTTTATTTCATCCAAAGTAGGTACTTTCAAAACTTTTAAATAATTCCGGTAATCATTTGAATTCAGTTTGGTACAGTTCCATTCAACATTTGCAATTAATCGATTGTTAGGTAAGAAATTAGTGTCTGAGATACACATTTACAAAGCCTCGCGCGTGTTTTCCCCGAGTGTTCCTTCACGTTTCATAAGTGTCCATTTGGCGCACAGTCAGTTGTAATTATGTTGTCATAATGCAGATAACTCATATATACATCTACATTTAATTTAATTTAATTGCAATGGAGCACACGCTCCGGTGGCAATTTCCCTACACACCCATCTTCCCCCTATCCTGCACCCATCTACATTTGCCCTCTACATATTTTATCTTTAAATTCTTTCAAAGTTTTCGGTAAATTATTCATCATTTCTCTTGGTAACTCATTCCAATCCCTGACACCCTTACCTAAAAAAGAGAATCTTCCTACACCCTTGTGCCTGAAATCGAGTGCCAGCTTGTGGTCATGGTCATCTTTTACCTTCCATGCACTACTTTTCATACCTATTGCAATATCTTTCCATGCCTCATCGCCAGTATATGCCCTGTACACTCCCATGACCCTACTCAAACTCCTCCTGTCTTGCAATGAATCCATATACATCTATACTCTGCAATTGACAAATATTGTGGGTAGTAGATGGTGCTAAGCACCAATCCTAATTCTGTGCGTTCCAATCCTGAACAGAACGAGGAAAGAAAGAATACATAAAAGTATCAGTACGGCATCTTATTTCTCTAATCTTATCCCTCCTCTCATTGCGAGTTAAATATATATCGCTATCTGTTCTAACCAGAAATCATTATGTGTTTGGAGACGATATTGTTCCATGCAAAAGGATTTTAATAAATTATTAATAAGTGAATAAATATTTCCAATTGTAGATTCGTCATGTATAGTGCAGTTTTACCTTACACACAAAGGTAATTAACAAGAGGAAAGCTAATTAACAAGAAAATAATACAGGTAGTGCTAATTGATATGTTTACATTGGAGGCAGAGAGTCTTCATCGATCTTATTTCATTACTGTGCAATTGATAATAATCGCATATCGATTAAGCATATCGAAGTCAGCTATCATTGAAACATGTTTTAATGCCACTGTCAGTCCGTCTCTATTCAGCGTTAATTAGCAAGCGAGCGTGGTGGGCCGTGCGGTGCGCCAGCCAATCCGCCTAATGCACGATCACGTGACCAGACTCGCGTCACGCACCGCCATATTCCCGTAGAGCGAAAGCCTCATCATGCGATCATCCCTAAACTTACTTCCTCGTACTTATCGGTTCAAATTCGTGATCTTCTCATTTGCCTTTCAACATCATGAACTGTACATTCCAAACATCATAACATTATTTGACAGATGCACTATTTTATGTGTTAACATTGCGCAAAGTAAGGACGATCGCTATTGGTCCACGGTAGTGCAGATGTGGCGGATGAATACAATTAATCGTTTAGCAGTTAGCATTTGGAATGTGTGGGTGATGTGAAGGAATAGTTGAAGTGGATTTAGCTGTAGAGGTACAGATATAAGAAATTTCAGTACACGTAAGTTTTGAATTAATAGTAGCCCTGAACGATATGACAGAAGTTGCATAATTTGTTATGATTTAACTGCTGTTTTGACGATGCGGAATAAACTTCTTACATGTGATTGACTAATAACGCTTAATTTAATTTAATTCAATTGCAATGGAGCACACACTCCGGTGGCAATTTACCTACACACCCATCTTCCCCCTTTCCTGCATCCACCTACATTTGCACTCTACAAATTTTAACTTTAAATTCTTTTAACGTTTTCGGTAGGTTATTCATCATACCCCTTGGTAACTCATTCCAATCCCTGGCACCCTTACCTAAAAAAGAAAATCTTCCCACACCCTTGTGCCTGAAATCGAGTGCCAGCTTGAGGTCATGTTCATCTTTTCCCTTCCATGCACTACTTTTCATAACTACTGCAATATCTTTCCATGTCTCATCGCCAGTATATGCCCTGTACACTCCCATTACCCTCCTCATCCTCCTCCTGTCTTGCAATGAATCCCATTCCAGCTCCTTTATCATATCCATCACTGATTGCATTCAACGATAATTTCCAGAAACAAATCTAGCAGCCCTTCTTTGCACCTTCTCCAACTCATGTATTTGATACTCAAAATGTGGATCCCATACTACACTACCATATTCGAGCAATGGTCTGACCAAAGTTTTGTAACCCAATTCCTTGACTTCTCTCGTACATCCCCTCATCACTCTCTCCAACAAGTGCAGAACTTTGAAACCTTTTCCTATCACCTGTCCAATGTGTCCTGCCCAGTTAAGCTTGTTATCAAGTGTAATGCCAAGATATTTACATTTCAAGTCTTCAGCAAGCAATTCTTTCCCCACCTTATGTTCATAATTAACCTTTTGTTTTTTTATTTGTGTATCTAATTAGCTGACTCTTCTTTGCATTCATCTTCATCCCATGTTTACCAACCCAACTAGATATCTTGTCCAGATCAACCTGCAACTGTTTAAAGTCCTCTATCGTTTTGATCCTTTTATACAGTCATCTGCAAACAATCTAATTTCAGATAGTAAATAATCAACACAATTATTCATTAGAATAATGAATAGCAATGGTCCCAATACGCTACCCTGCGGCACTCCCATTTTTACTTCCACTTCCTTTGATACCTCATTTCCTACCCTAACTTTCTATTTTCTACCTTTTAAAAATTCTTCTACCCAGCAAATCACTTTCTCATCCACTCCAATAGTTTTTACCTTATTTACAACCATTTTATGGCTCATTCTGTCAATCGTCTTTGACAGATCTAGTGCTACACTACCAGTTTGGCCTCCCTTGTCCATTTCATCTGAAATATCTTGCATATATTCCACCAACTGAGATTCGCATGAATATCCTTGGCTGAACCCTTGTTGCCTACTTGAAAACCACTTACGGTTCGCACTTACATTTCTGATGTGGTTGCATATCAATCTTTCCATTATTTTACCTGCCACTGAAGTCAAACTGATTGGCCTGTAATTTTCGACTCTATTTCTCACCCCTCCTTAACGTACCGGTACTACTATCGCACTTTTTCAGTCTTGTGGTAAGCAGCAAGCATCCAGACCCAATTTAAATAATATTTCAAGATAAGGTACAATGTCACATCCGGCTATCTTTAAGATATCTGTAGTAATATTTTCTGCACCAGCCCCCTTATGTTTTTTCAGCTTGCTTATTTCCTTCATGATTTCTTAAGGATGAATTTCAAATTTTTTAGTATCTTCATTTCTAATCGTATTGTTAAGCTCTTTCTCCTTTTTAATTTCATCTGGCGAGATCTTAGCAACGATAAAACTGTCTGGTAACTATAAATTTATAATGATCAAAAGATGTAGTAAAATATGAAAAAGAAAATTTGTATTAAAATGATTCCAAAACTAACAATTTTTCCCTGTACGGAAGGGATGCGTACAGGTAAACGCAAACCGCTCCTAGGTGCCAGACGTACCACATCCCCACGTAACTTCAATAAGGAAGGAAATATATATATATGTAACCAGCCTACCTAAAATTCTCTCTCGAAAACGTTGCTATCTCTAATACTTTACAAAAATTCCGTACAGTTATGTCTTGTACATAAGCTTAGGAATTTATAAGTAGGTCATATACTGCATCTAAAACAGCATTTTGTTAATTGGTATATGTTTGTAAGATTTCGAAA